>LVTN01002360.1:6679-31117 GCA_001649415.1 Musa itinerans
TGCAATTCGGGCACGCGACTCGCCAGTCTCTTTTGAAGATCTCTATGATAAGCTGACTGACTACGAGATGTACTTGAAGCGTGCGGACAAATTGCCTGGATCAACTGTCACAGCTCAAGTCAGTCACAAGTCTAAACGGAAGAGCACTCGGTACTCGCCGAACATCTCCCAAGGTTTGGCTAATGCGCATCTTGATTCTGTGAGTTCCATACAACACCCCTCCTATCCTCCTAGTCATCACTTCTCATAAAGTGGCAACTCCAGCCATCATCCGTCTTGGCGTCCTGCCCTACCAAGCCCTCAGAGATGGGTCGTTTGCCAACTGTGTGACAAAGTCGGCCACTCCGCTAAAGTTTGCCGGTCTCGTCCCCGCCTCCCTGCTCCGTCACACTGGCCGCAAGCAAATCTCCTAACTACTCCGACACCTAGCCAGTCCAATTGGATTGTCGACTCTGGTGCCTCTCATCACATCACCGCTGATCTTCAGAATTTGTCTCTTCACAATCCCTATGGCGGCGATGAAGATATCATCATCGGTACGAGACTCAGAATTGAACTCAGCCGTGAAAGAATGGAAGGTTGGGGGTGGGCAGGCAGACTTAACCCAGTGAATCAAAGAATGAAACAGTCCATAGGTAGCTAAGGTCTAGTAGCTAGTCTCAGATGTCTAGTAGCTAGAATTCAACTCGAAGCAAAGAGACAGAGCCAAAGAGGGATAGTGGAAAGTATGGGACTGATGCGGTGCCTAGGTAGCTAAGGTCTCCAACCAGTGCTCCTCAAACTGATGCTTAGGTGTTACAGGCTGAAGCTAGGTAGCTAAGGTCTAGTAGTAGTATGTAGCTAAGGTCTCTAACCACTTCCACTGATTCCTGCTATCTGGTGGGTAGCTAGTAAGGGTATGGGTATATATTCCCTGCACAGCTATGTGTATATTGGTATCTATTCCCCGATGCTTAGGTTGCTTGGAATTAAACTAACTCATTTAAGAATTCAACCACTCCCACTGATTCCCTGCAATCGGTGTACTCAATCAGAATCCAACTAAGTAGACTCGGAATGGAGCTACTGCTAACTAGACTTAAACAAGGGAGTCAAAGAATGGAGCTAAGGAGTGATAGGCTAAGCATGTTGGGGCGATAACTAAGGCTTAATACAGTAACAACCAGACTGATACCCCAGGAGGGAGTGATAGAATTGAGCTAACTAAACTCAGACTAAAAGTAGTCAGTGGAAGCCTTAAATCCCCGAGTCAAAGGTGAGCTAGTGGGCAAGTCAGAATGTAAGTAGTGAAAGTCAGAATGCAAGCAGTGCTAGTAAGCCTACCAATAAGTAGTTAAAGAATTGAACTAAGAGGTGAGCTACTGGTAACTGATGCTAGTGCTAGGTAGCTAAGGTCTAGTATTGGTAAGTAGCTAAGGTATCAGAGCTAGTAGGCAAGTAGGAAAGTGAGAATTCAATCAGTAAGAGTTGAACTAAGTAGTAGTTGCCCTTATTGTAAGTTGCGGGGTGAACTCAAAGGTTAGGATGAAACCAATAACAACATTCTCTCAGTGGTGCTCGATAGGTACCAGTTAAGCAAAGTAGGTACCATGGAATCCAATAAACAGTGCCAAAAACAATGTGACAAGATCGGTACCATTGGTATAAAGCTAGGTCCCAAAGTGCCCAAAAAGTCATGAATTCTTTGTTTATAGACCCTATACAATTAAGTATCACTTTCCTAGACTATACTCGCCCTCTATCTGTCCTTGCCCGAGTTGAAGCTCAGTCCTGTGTCGGCAACTATACTCGAATTATGACTTGCTTCATTCCAAAAGAGAATTCATTCCAAAAGAGCGGACCTTAAGCGTGAACTAAAGAATAGATTGCTTCTCTTCTGTTTCGGGACAACTCTCCTCAAAGCCTGTACTTTCCCTCGCCTAAAAGCAGTAGAATCTGTGCTTGCAACTCCGGATAAGGTATTGAATGAAACAACTAATTAAGTTATTATTAGTAAAGATGAACTGGTATCTCCCTGTAAGACAAGCGGACCCTCTCACGCCTTAACCCTACTTTCAATCTTCAACCTCAATTCTTAAGGGAAGGAGCATTAGGGCAGTTACCGCGTAGCGAATGTTTTCCATTGCTCTAGCATTGGTTTTTTCATTAGACTTTATCAATTCCTAAAGTGTGAAGTAAACTCACTCCTTGTCAAATAACAGTAGAGCCTTTAGTAAACCCTGGATCTGGAGCTGTTATAAAGTAAGCTGCAAGCGGGCTAGTATAGTTCCTATTTGATTGAGCAGTTACAAGATCAGATAAGTAGTAGAGCAACAATAGGAGTTAGTTCCAAAGTCAAGTCTAAGTTCCTACCTCAGTGTTTAAGAATTCAACTAAGAGGTGAGCTAGCAGGAAAGTAAGAATTACACCCATAGGTCGCAGGATTGAACTCATTGGTGAGCTAGTGATACTAACAACAAGAATTAGGTATAAGCCTTAAAGCCAGGTAGCTACCACCGATTGCCCTAAGTTCAAAGGTAAGAATTCAGCTAGTAGGTATAAGCCTTAAAGCCAGGTGCTCTCAATTGTAAGACTGAAACCAGTAACAACAAGACTTCAACTAAGAGGCGAGCTGGTAGGGAAGTTAGAGGTGAGCTGGTAGGGAAGTGAGAATGAAACTGGGTAGTGACAGGCTTTAAGCAGTCCACTGAAGCTACTAAGATCAGAGTCAAACGAGGTAGTCTGGGAATTGAACCACTGCTATAGTAGCTAGTAAGGGAAAGAATCAACCTAGGTAGTCTGGGAATTGAACCACTGCTATAGTAGCTACTAAGATCAGAATACAACCTGTAAGTAGAAGGCTTTGAAGCAGGAATGTCACTAGTAAGGCTAAGAATGAACCAAGCCAGTATAAGAATGGAGCTAGTCAGAATCAAACCGGGGAGTCCGTAGTAGCATCTAGGACTAAGATCAGAATTCAACCACTACTCGACAGGCTGAAAGCAGTGCTAACAAGGCTTAAAGATGCAACACTAACAGAATACAATTACTAACAAATAGACTGAAACAGTGTTCAAACCAGACGGATGAAACCAACGGCATCTAAGGATGAAACCAGTGCTACCAGTAGCTAAGGTATCTAACTACTAACTACCAGTAGAAGAATGGAACTGAGTTGGCAAGTAGTAAGTATCGGAATGAACCAAGTGAGTCAAAGAATGAAACTAAAGAGGGAGTCCACCGATTGCCCGCATCAGAAGTAAGAATGAAACTAAGGAGTCAAAGTAGAGGCATGCGGAGGAGAAAGTAAGAATTCAACCAGGGAGTCACAGAACTCAACTCCGTAGTCCAAGAATTAACCTAGTTGTCTGCTTGCCGAGCCTATAGCAAGTGGTAGTCCTGTTCGAGTTAAGTTATAGTCTTCATCCTGGTAGTCCAGTTATGGGTCTAAAGTTAGAATTGCACTAAGTAGACTCAGACTGAAGCTAGTGAGTAATAGCCTTAAACCACTGCCAATTAGACTGAAACAATTGCTGACAAGGCTTAACCACCAACAACCAGAATCGACCTAGGTAGTCCGGGAATGCAACACTACCCCTAATGACCGAAACTGGTGCTGGGCAGACTGATGTTAGTGCTAGTAAGACTGCTGCTAGGGATACTCAGAATCGAACTTTGCACAATCAGGCTATAACGGTGTCTACTAAGGCTTAAACAGTGCCCTAGTAGAATGGACTAAGGAGGCCAAAGGCTTCAACCGGTGCCACTCAGGCTGGTGCTTGGGTGTATGGGACTGCAGCTAGTGAGTTACGGTCTGATGCATGTCCCCTACTGGTCTAGAACCAGTGCTATCAGGAATGGAGCTAGTGCTGCTAAGAATTGAACTAACTCCTTTAAGACTTAATAAACCACAATAACAATAAGGCTTAAACGCCTAACTACCAGACTGAAACCAGTAAATCCAAGCCTGAAACCAAGGGTAGCGAGACTCTAACCACTACTAAGTAGATCCAGTAGTTCTAGTGAAATTCTCACTTAAGAGTTAGTTGTCGTAGATCCAGTAGTTATAGTTCAATTCTGTACTTCACTACCTGAGTCGAGGCCCTTATAGTAAGTTGGAGTTGGACTAGACAAGCAACGAAGCAAGAAGGAAAGGAAGAAAGTAGTGAAGCTCTACTCTGGCCGGGCTAGCTCCTCATGAAGTTACTAGTTCAAGAATTCAACCAGTAAGTCACAGAATCGCACTTGGTAGTCCAAGAATGGAGCTACCTAAACTAAGACTGAAACAAGTAACAACAAGAACGAAACCCAAACGCAACTCCAATGGATTGAACTAGGGTTGGCAGCTAAGCAAGTAGTAATGGGGCTGCTGGGCTGCTAAGTTTTAAGAGCTCTACTTTGTGTGGGTCCGCGTGGAATGTTTACTCAGCTAAAGGAAAGGTGGGCTCACTTCTTTGTGTGGGTCCGCTGCTTGCTAGTTTCCTTCTGTGACTCCTTAGTTTCCGAATACAGGACTTGGGGGCTAGTATAGTTGACTTACTTGCTTGTTAGGGTAGGGGTGGTTTTGTTTACTTACTTGTGTGGGGCTAGGGTCCTATTATGGTTCTTGTGTGAGTGGAATACCGATCTTGTTCCTGCCCTGAAGTTCATGGTTAGAGTTTAATCCCCAACAAGTAGTGGTCCAAAGAGTAGAGTAGAGTTGACTTCTTTTATTCCCTAGTGGGATCTGTCGGGTAGGGTGGGCAAGTTTCATTACTTGTTAGGCTAGGGTAGTTGTTGAAGTAAGTTACTAGGCCAGCATCTAGGGCAACTCTATAGTTAAAGTAGTAATTACACTCTCCAGTAGGCAAGTAGGAAAGTTGGAATGAAACCCTAGCAAGCAAGTCTAAGAATTGAAAGGTAGTTCACAGAATGAAACAACTACACCTCTCCTCTCTGCCTGGTAGCTAAGTATAAGGCTAAGACTTAAACAAGTGAGTAAAGGAATGGAAGCAGTGTTAGCTAGTATAGGTAGTCAGGAGGGTAGCTAAGGTACTACTATGTCCTGTGTTCGGGAGCTAGTCAGTATCAGAGTGGAGCTAGGGAGTTACAGACTGAACCCCAGGAGTTACATAACTAGTGAACAAACAACAAGACTGATGCGGTGTCTAGCAGGAATGAGAGGAGGTAGTGACAGGCTCCAATGAGGTAGTTGCAGGCTATCCGACCCGAGTACGAAGCCTTAAAGCCCCCCGCCGAGTAGTAAGCCTACCAATCAGTAGTTATAGAATGCAACTTAATAGTTACATATTGAAACATTGGGTTGGGGGGTTAGAATTCAACTAGTCAGCATCAGAATCAATCTTAGTAGTTACAGAGTGAAACCCGGTGTTAGTAGCATGGAACTAGTAGCTATAGAACTAAGCTAAGGAGTTACAGAATTGAACTAGTCAGTATCGGACTTGTCTCTTGCCCACTGATTCCTGGCATCTGGCCATATACAGATCAGAATTCAACTCATCAGTCCAAGAGTGGAACGAGTTTGAGCTAGAGAGGATTGAACTTGAGTTAGAGAGGATTGAACCAGGGAGTTACTGAATTGAACTAGTGGTACCAAGGTTGTCTCTTGCCTACCGATTCCCGCATCTAGTTCAGTGGACTCGGAATTGAACTAGTGAGTATAAGATTAAGAATGAACAAGTAACTCCAGGGCTAAGAATTCCACTCGGTAGTCCAAGACTTAAACAAAGCAGACTAAGAATGAAATGAAACCAGGGATATGCAACTGGGGATGAAACGAAGGAGTCAAAGAATGAAAGCAGTGAATCAAAGAACCAAACTCGGGAGTGAAAGAATGGAGCTAACTCGACTCGGGCTTCAACTGGTGCTGGGCAGACTGAAGCGGTGGCTGCTGATTCTCTGTATTGGTAGCTAAGGTCTCTACCCAATGCTACTTGGACTGACACCCCCGCTAACCAGACTTCAACTCATCAGACAGAGACTAAAACTAGGGCTCCTCAGACTAGAGCTGGTAGGTGTAAGGCTTCGACGGTGCCTGCTGAATGGGGCTAGTGAGGGCAAGACTCAAACTCAGGAGTGGCAAGCTGAAACCACTAACTACCAGAATGCACCTACTAACTACCGGACTGATCCTAGGCATAGCTAGAATGACCCAAGGGAGTCGGAGAATGGAGCTAGCAAGGGAGCTAGTAGGGGGATCGGAATGGAGCTAGTGAGGCAAAGACTGAACCAGTTTCTCAGGGTAGTAGTTGACTGAGTGGAGGTAGGTTCAGGTGTTGGCGATGAGTATACTATTTATGTGTCCAGTGTACTAGAGTTATGAGTAAGTCAGTTGTAAGCCCTAAGTGTTGAGTAAGTAAGTTGTAAGCCCTAAGTCAACTAGTTATTAGTAAGCCCACTACTAGTTATTGGTAAGCCCATCGATTACCCGAAGTTACCTAGTTATGAAGTCAGTTAGACAAGCCGTGCAAGCTATAGTACAAGAGCAAGAGGTGAAGTTAGGTAAGTACATGAGCCGAATGAAGCAAGTCAGAATTGAATATAAAGCTGAGGTGTTGTTTGTAGACGAGCGCATCCAGTATAAGACTTGATTTGTAGTTATAGGAGAAGAATGCTGGTAGAAAACTATCGAACAGGAGTGGTGAGTTGACTTAACACCGTCAAAATAACTTCATTCTGCCGAAAAAGCTCATCTTTATCATATACCAACTCAGTACATACACAGTAGAAGAAACCTTAGGATCACGTTTACTTACTTATATAGGAAAAGCTGATGAAACAGCTTCCTGAAACTTATTATGGAGGCCTATCTACCACTACTACTAATCATTCAACTCACAAGTGGGAAAGTCAGAGATAAGCAGGCGAGCAACTACTAGGAGCCAGACCCGAGTTCCAAGAGTCAGAGTTAGATGAGCCGGGGGTGAGCTCGGTGTTGGCTGAATAACACTTCTTTCTCTAGCAATAGTAGAGTAGTCCAGAGCCATAACTTTAGTAGTTTACAGAGGTATCAGAGCCATAGGTAAGAGGCCCTTATTGTAAGTTGCGGGGTGAACTCAAGTAAGACTCGGAGTCCACCGATTCACAGAAGCTCTAGCATTAAGATAAGAATGAAACAAAGCAGACTAAGAATGAACTGCAGGAGTTAGAGAATGAAGCTAACTAGTCCAAGACTGATACAAGTGCCACTAAGACTGAAACTGGGGCTACTAACTACCAGCAACCAGACTACAACAGTCAACACTACTAAACAGGACTAAGACACCTACTAACCAGAACTGGTACTAGTGCTAACAAGACTACAACCAGCGAGTGAAAGGCCAAGCTACTCGCAACTCGGAATACAGAAAAATGATAAGTAAGCCTCGACTGAACTCTCTGATCCGCCCCTCGCCCACTTATTGAATTCCTAGATTTATTCCCAACTGACAACCCTCGATACCAATAGGGATAGTAACCAAACAAGTGCAAAAGAAGCAGTTCTCAAGGTTAGGGTGATTCCGAGTGTCGGCGTTGCGGGCAGGGAAGAAATCAATCCATTGTTGCTAATGGTGCTAGGGGAATCAAACTACTGTTGCTCTAAGGAGTCAAACTAATAATGTTGCTAATGTTGCTAAGGAGTTAAATCAGATCTTCACGTTCAAAAAACCCAACCCGGGAAAACATAAATTGATCATTCCAAAAAGGACATCCAGCAGGGAAACCATGGTTGCTGCCTAAAATCCCGGTAAAACGAAAATTGATCTGTCTTTAGGACCTCGCCAGGAGGGGCCAAGTAACTACTGTTCATTCGCCAAGTCCTGTGTTTGGAACCAAGGCAGTGCAAGCCTTAAACCTGTGAGTATAAGCCTTAAGTCATTACCTAGTGTAGAGGCTAAGAATCAAACCCGTGAGAAACAGGCTTCAACCCGGTAGTTAAAGAGTGGAGCTAGTGGTACTAAGACTGATACTAGTGCTGCTAGGTATGTAGCTTCAGAATGTCCCTAAGTAGTTACCAGAATCAGAGAGCTCTCCTGTAGTTAAAGAATTGACCTGGGTAGTTACAGAAGGAAACCCGGTGTTAGTAGCGTAGTTAAACCAAGAAGCAAACCGGTAAATCGAAGCTAGAAACCAGGTAGTAAGGGTAGGGGCTAAGACTGAAACAAGTGAATCCAAGCCTTAAAGTAGTAACAACAAGCCTGAACTATTCCTTGGGTAGATCTGAATTGCACTCAGTAGTAACAGTAGAGGTAGTAAAGTAGTTAAGTTAGAATTCAACTGGAGACCAGCCAGTAGTAGTACTTTTCTTATTTCATCCCAATAGTAGTTGTCCAGGTCAAGGGAGATGAGATAGAGAACCTGTCCTGTCCCAGGTAGGGAAGGAGGAATTGAAGAATGAAAGTAGTAAGTATAAGAATGGAACCAGTGCACCTAACGGTATAGTCAGAATTCACCTAGTCAGTAGCAGAATCAAACTAAGGAGTCAAGTCCTATGTTCAGCTCTGGCAAGGGAAGAACAGAATCCAGTTTGGAAAGTAAGAATTGAACTCTGGAGTGCAAGACTGAAAGCAGTAGTAAGAAGACTACAACTACTAACTACCAGACACACCAACATGTGCTAACAAGCCTGCAACCAGTGCTAACTAAACTAAGATAACTAGCAGCAAGACTCAAACAAGTACCACTGAGAATGCGGCTACTGACTCCAAGACTTAAACCAAGGGAAGTTAGACTGAAACCACTACTAGTAAGACTTAAACCAATGAGAAACAGGCTTGAACCTGTGCTAACAGGACTGTTGCTAAGGATACTCAGGCTGATGCCTAGCATGGGCAGACCGATGTCAGTTCTAGTAAGAATGAAGCTAAGGGAAGTGAGACTGAGGTAGTCCAAGGCTATCCGGCCCGAGTGTAAGGCTTGACTACTGTTTGCTCAGCCTGATGCGGTGGATGCTAGGTCTTGGTACTAAGACTGTAGCTAGGCATACTCAGACTGATGCTAGGGGTATCCCAACCTACCTGCTTCAAAGCTAAGACTGAAACCAGTGAGAAACAGGCTGATACTCGGTTCGGTAGTGGCAGGCTTCAGCTAGTGAGTATGGGACTGATGCCTAGGTATTAAGTATGGGGTAGCTAGTCTTCTTCTCTGATTACCAATTCTTCCCCCTTGCCCACCGATTCCCCGCATCAGTAGTTATAGACTCAAACAAGTGCCAGTCAGAATGAAACACCAGCCTAGGAATAACGAATTGAAGAATCAAACTCAAACCAATAAGAGTGAAACAACTAACAGCAAGAATCAAATCAGTGAATCCAAGGCTCTAACCAGCAACCCCAAGACTTAAGCGAGCAAGGACAAGAACCAAACAGTGAAGAAACAGACTCAAACTCATCAGACAGAGACTCAAACTAGTAGCTAGCAGACTGAAAACATCGCTTTCTAAGGCTCCTACTCAGGCTTGATACGGTGACTGCTCGGTATTGGTATGCAGCTGGGCAGGCTGATGCTAAGGTGTTACAGGCCTATGTTGGGTAGTTGGGGAATGAAGCTATGTAGCTAAGGTCTAGTAGCTAGTCTCCGATGCTAGTTTAAGAATGGAACTAAGTTGGCAAGTAGTAAAGTTCGAATTCAACCCATATAGGTCACATAATTCAACTCAGAGGTGAGCTAGTCAGTATCAGAATCAAACCACTGATGCCCTAGTACTAAGATTAGAATTCAACCAATAAGTGTAAGGCTATAGCTAATGTCGCCTAGGAAGGGAACGGGGTCGTTAAGAATGCAACTCGATCTCAGTAAAGTAAGAATGGACCTAAGCAGTATCGGACTGATGTTGGGTAGCTAAGGTCTAGTAGCTAGTATGGGTCAGTCAGGACTAAGAGTGAAACAAGTGCATCTAGTAATGGAACTAGGAGCGCAACTAGTGAGTAACAACCTTAAGTCAGTTAGGAAGTCCACTGATTCCCTGGGTAGCTAGTTCTGTTATTGAACTCCAAGACTTCAACCAGGTAGCCAAACCAAAGAGTGGAGCTAGCAAGGGAAGGAATGGAAGAATTGACCTCCAGGCTAGGAATAAGGAGTGCAAGAATCAAACCAATGAGTTAAAGAGTGTGGAGCTAGTAAGTGCAAGAATGGAGCTAGTTAAAGTGAGAATGAAGTGCTAGCTTACAGAGCCGAGCCAGTAGTTTATGAGTGGAATCCCCTGAAAGTAGTGGTCCAGTTGCATCAGTATTTGTTGACAGAGGATAGTTAAAGTAGTCAGCTGCAGGGCTTGTTTCAATAAGTATTAGTTGTGCCCATTAAGTTGCCGAGCCTGTAGTTGTAGAGTTGCATCCCCAGTTTCTTCAACCGAGTCCACAAGAATGAAACGTCGTGTCAAGGGTTAAGGCTTAACCAAAGAGGTGGGCAAGGGGTGAACTCAAGTAGGCAAGTTAGAATGAAACCACTAACAACAAGGAGCAAACACCTCCCTAGCACCCAAGAATGAAACTAAGTCGACTCAGAATGGATACCCGATCTGGGGTTACAGAATTGACCTAGGTGTAGTTTAAGAATTCAACTCATTGGTCAGCTTGTCCAGTTGCCCGCTACTCCTACTTACTTGTAGTGCTACTCCTACTTACTTATCTGCATAGTTAGAATTGACCTAAGGAGTCCAAGGTCAAGCCCCCGGGCAAGGGTTACAGAATCCAACTAGTAAGTAGAAGAACGAAACCAAACTAGGGCAAGAATGAACCAAGGCAGGTCACAGAACGGAGCTACCTAAACTCAGGCTTCAACAAGTGGTACCGAGCCTTAAACCACTGCCAACCAGAATGCAGCTAAGGAGTCCAAGCCTTAGTGAGTAAGCCCCGAAGTAAGTAGTAAGCCCTAAGTCAAAGAATGGAACACCAAACCCAATAGTAGACTTAGAATGGAACTCAGTAGTAACAAGACCGAAAGGAAGAATGGAACGAGGTTGAGCTAGAGAGGTTAGCTAGTAGGAATGGAAGAATTGACCTAAAGAGTCTAAGAATGAAACCGGGTAGACTCAGCCTGATGTGGTGGCTGCTTGGTATTGGTATGTAGCTAGTGGTACTCTGTTATTGGTAGCTAAGGTCTAGTAGCTAGTCTCCGATGTCTACTCTCTTGCCCACCGATTGCCCGATGCTAGTTTAAGAATGGAACTAAGTTGGCAAGTAGTTATTGAACTAAGTAGTAAAACTAAGTAGTAAGAAAGTAAGAATGTAACCCAGCAGTATCAGATTGACACCGGGTAGATTGAGACTGGAACAAGTAATGGAGGGGCTAAGAGTGAAACCAAGCAGACTAACAATTGAACCCAGGAGTTACAGAATGAACCCGTTTGTGGAGTTGTCAGAATTGAAGAAGCTAGTCAAAGAATGGCACTGGTGAGGGCAAGACTGAAACTAGTGAAACTCGGAGGTGAGCTAGAGAGGATTGAACTAGCAGGGGTAGTAAGTAAGAATTGAACTAGGCAGTAGAAGCCTTAACCATAGCTACACTATATGAAACAAGTGAGTAAAGGGCCAAGCAACGGGGGCACTCCAACAAGAATCAAACTAGTACTACTAAGAATTGAACTAGCTCATTAAAGAATGAAACTGCAGCTGGGCTTGTAGTTGTAGAGTGAACTCCCCAGTTCCCAAGTTAGAATCAAACCCATAAGTCAAAGAATAGAGCTAGTAAGGGAAAGAATCCAACTAGGTAGACTCAGAATCAAACCGGTGCTTCCAAGCCTGATACTACTCCTACTCAGAATGGAGCTGACCTATTACAGGCTTCAACCACTACTGGCGAGACTTAACCCAGTGCTACTAAGACTACAACTACTCATTGGTAGCTAAGGTACTAACACCTAACAACCAGGCTGAACCAAGGAAGTGGTAGAACGAAACAAGTGATTCGAAGAATGCACCTCGGTAGTAACAGTAGAGGTCAGCAAGGTATCATCTTAAATAAAGAGTCTCAGATGTACTAATTGCGGTAACCATATTCATTCTTTCTGAGGTACTAGGCAAGTAGGAAAGTAAGAATTCTACTAAGAACTAGGAGCCAAGCCAAGCAGATGCAAGCGGTAAGTTCATTGCCTGTTCCTGTTCGAGTTGATTTCTTTGTTTCATCTGTCTTTGTTGCGAGAGGATAGAGGTTCCGGTGTCGGCTTGGTAAGCTATGAAAGAAAGTATGGTTATTGCCTCTTTAAGTAGTTGTCCTGTTCTGGTGCTAGTCAGTATCAGAATGGAGCTAGTGAGTCAAGGAATGGAACTAACCCCAGGAATAAAGAATTCAAGAATGGGAGCTAAGGAGTTACAGGCTACAACCAGTGTTACTCGGGCTTAGGTGTTAGAGAATTGAGCCAATGCTTCCAAGCCTGATGTTAGTGAGCTACAGGCTGATGTTGGGTTATACTCGGAATGCAGCCAGTAAGGGATAGAATGAAGCTAAGTTGACTCAGGCTTAAACGATTGAGTGGCAGGCTCCAACCACTGCCAGCAAGAATGCAACTAAGTGGTTAAAGAATGAAATAAATACCACTGAATATTGAGTTAAAGAATGAAACCGGGGAGTTACAGAATCAAGCTAGTGGTCTGCTTCCCTACTTGCTATGTGTTTGGGAGCCGAATGAAGTTCATAGTTTACAGTTGCACTTATATTAAGTCGGTATCGGATCCGAATTCAGTTAGCAGAGATGAGCCAGAGGAGAGGGAAAGTTGCAAGAGCCAGAGGAGTGGTTAGTTGCACTCTAAGGTAAGAGAAGCAGTCTAAATAAGTGTTCCAGTTCATAAGTTAAGAAAGGAGATAAGACTGATCTAGTGGCTAGGTAGTCAGTCCACCAATTCCCTGCAGCTAGGGGGCAGTTGATAAGAATGAAACAGGGGAGTCAAAGACCGAAACCACTACCCAACAAGGAGTGGAGCTGGCAAGGCATAGGATGGAACTAAGGGGTCAAAGAATAGAGCTAGTGAGAAACAGGCTATCTGGCCCAGGTGTAAGACTCAAACTAGTGTCACTCAGGCTTCAACTCAGTAGTTACGGGCTGATGCTGGGTATGACTGGTATTGGTATGTAGCGCTAGTAGTAAGTAAGCCTGATGTTGTTGAGGGCAAGACTGCAGCTAAGTAGGGATAGAATGGGGCTGACCCAATCAAGGAATGAAACAGGGTAGTTACAGGCTTGAACTGGTACCTGGCAAGAATGAGAGGAGATAGTTACAGGCTGCTGCTGCTGGTGAGTTGGGGACTGCTGCTGGTGCTGGTAAGACTAAAACCACTGTTTCTAAGGCTTCAACTCATACTGCTCGGAATGGGGCTGCTAAGTGATAGACTGTAGCTAGGGAGTTAAGGTCTCTAACAACAGCTACTAAGCCTGAAACTAGTTCAACTCAGAATCAAAGTAGTGCCAGCGAGAATGGAGCTGGTCAGTCAAGGAATGGAGCTACTGTTGCTAAGGCTTCAACTGGAGCTGGTCGGTGTGAGCCTGCAGCTGGGTAGTATTGGACTACAGTTATGTAGTTGGGGAATTGAGCTACTGTCGCTCAGGCTGATGTTGGGTAGTTAGAGGCTTCAATCAGTACTGCTTGGAATGGAGCTGGTCGGTATTGGACTGAAGCTAGTGCTGCTAAGCCTGATGTTAGTGAGTTATAGAACGAGAGTAAAGGTAGCGAGACTGAGAGGAGGTAGCTAAGGTCTCAAATGAAACTGGGTAGTGATAGAACCGAAACACGGGAGTCAAAGAATAGAGCTAGTGGGTATCAGCCTTCAACTACAGCTGCTAAGACTACAACTACTACCAGCGAGACTGAAAGCAAGGAAGGTGAGAATGGAGCTGACCAATCCGAGGCTTCAACCACACCACTGCTAGCGAGACTCGAACTCAGGGTAGCAAGTATGGGAACCAAGGTAAGGTACTGAGAATGGAGCTAAGTCAACTAAGGCTCCAACCGCTGCTAACAGGACTACAACTACTCCTACTGAGACTGAAACAAGCGAGTTACGGACTGAACCCGGGAATTGAGCCAGTCAACTAACAAACAGAATACAACTACAGCTAACAAGCCTTAAAACCACTGCATCTCAGCCTTAACTCAGTGAATCAAAGAATCAAATCAGTAACTCCAAGACTGAAACCAGTGCCAGCAAGAACGAAACAAGTGCCACCGAGAATGGAAGCTAACCAATTAAAGAATGCAACAGTAGAGGGTGAAGTCAGAAAGTGAGAATTGAACTAATTAGTTGCTTGGCTATCCGTGTCTTGGCAGCTAGGGGAGTTTACCGCTCTTGTCGATGGTGTTGGTGCTGCCCCAGTTCTGGTTCTCAAGTATGATGAGAAGAGGTCGGCTTGGTAAGCTATGAAAGTTACGTTGATAGTTGATAGTTGTCTACTTGCCTACTTGCTATGTGCTCGGGAGCCAGAGCTAGAGTAGAGCTAGGTTCGGGTTGAAGTCCTTGTGTTAAGCAAAGAAGTTTTCTAACACCTTAGTCGGCTTCTCCCCTCTATATATATATATTATCATATTATAGGATGACATTGAGGATTCAACTCGGTAGCTACATTCCCTAAGTAGTCCACCGATTCCCTGCTTCTAGGTTAGCTCCTGTAGTTACAGAATCGGATAGATCCCCTGTAGTCAAAGAATCAAACCACTAAATCAAAGAATTGAGCTCAGCAGTTCAAGAATGAACCCAGGTGTTAGTAGCTACAGCTAAAGAATGACCTCCAGTAGTGACAGGCTATCCGACCAGTGAACCCAAGACTTAAAGCAGGGGTAGCAAGACTTCAACTAAAGCCAACAGACTCAGACTTCAACCACTGCATCCAAGAATGAAGCGTGCAACAACAATCTAAGACTTAACCATGCCACAACGACTGAAACTAGTTAGTAGAAGGCTAAGAATGCAACCAGCGAGTGAAAGAGTTACCGACGCTGTTAAGGAAACCTAGAACAAAGGACTTGAAGTTAAGAAATCAGAATTAGTTGCCCTTCTATTAAGTGGCACTAGCGGCAGAGGATTTAGTAGTACCATACAAAGTCAGTAAACCACCCGACCCTTGTAATAGCATGAGTAGTTGAGGTCACCCCTAGTAATAGAATGAGTAGTTTCAGAATGAGAATGGAGCTCCCCAATTACAGAATGGAACTAAGTGGGCAAGTCGGAAAGTGAGAATTCAACTCAGAGGTGAGCTATAGAGGTAGGCAAGTAGTCAATTCAGTCTTTGTCTTTGCCATGGAGTAGTAGCTTGGCGGTATAAGATAGATAGAAAGTTTCCAGTATAGGAATTTACCCTTAAAGTAGTGGTGGAGATATTGGTTTCTTCTGTTCGAGGCGAGGAAGCAGAAGTTACAAGAGAAGAAGCGGCTTTGGAATGAGATTTCATTGAGACCTTTACTACCTGCCTTGCCCCTATCCCTCTGAGACTTATTACCAGCTGGCCGGGCTCCTATTAACTGCATTCTGACTTACTACATTTCGGGATTCCACTCGCCACCCAAGAGATTCCTACTACTAGAAGAGGTGGGCAAGGGAAGCAATTCAAGGTGTTAGTGCAAGTCCAGGTAGTAGTAGTAGTAGTTGTTGCTTGGCAGCCCTTAAGTTAATGGTTAGAGCTGAAGACCAGTAGTTGTAGTGACTTCTAGTAGTAGTTGCCCTGGTAGTCCTGCCCTTAAGTAATTGGACTGCTAACAAGCCTAAAACCACTGCCAAAGAGACTAAGACACCCAACAACCAGAGCCAGTACTTGCCCACCGATCCCCTGCATAAAGAAGCAAACTAGTGGGTAACAGCCTTAGACAGCGCACAGAGAGGTTAGAGAATTCAACTGTCTAAACTAAGACTGAAACAAGGTAATTACACCTACTAGTGTTACTGATGCTAGCTAGGTACAAGACTGGAACTAGTGAATCCAAGACTTCAACCAGGGAATCCAAGACTTCAACCTGAGCTACTGAGGCTACAAAACCAGTAACAACAAGCCCCTGACACACGAGGACACTAGATCAGAATTGAACTGCTGCTACTAAGCCTGAAAGCACTGACTTCAAGACTAATACCAAGCCTATCGATTCCCTTTACTTGCTCTCTCCCCTACCTTCCCTGTCTGCTAGTTTGGTACTTAAGGCTTAAGCAAGGGAGTCGAGGAATGAACCCAGGAAGTTATAGAATGCAACAAGGTTGTTCAAGCCTGAAAGTAAAGGCAGTAAGACTGGTACTGCTGCTACTGAAGCTAGGTACTAAGTAAAGAATTCCACTCAAAGAGTCAAAGGCCACAACCACTGCCAACAAGAATGAAACAGGTGAGTAACAGCCCTGAAACAACTAACAACCAGAATGAACTTTCAGCAGTGACAGAGTGAAACAAGGGAGTCAAAGGCTTTAACGAGGTAGTTACAGGCTTCACTCACTTCCTTTTAGACTGAAACTCGGTATCTATTCCTCGCTACTTAATGCTAGGTATTTGTACTACTAGTATTGGTATGTGGCTCCTCAGACTGATGCTTAGGTTAAGGTTACTCAGACTGAAGTGGTGGCTGCTAGGTATTGGTATGTAGCTAGTAAGCCCGAAGTTCAAAGGTCAGAATTCCACTCAGTAGTTGTAGTAGTTGACTTACCGCAGAGAAGCTTAAGTTTGTTTGACTTGAAGGTAAGAATGCAACTAAGTAGGCAAGTAGTTAGTAAAAGAGCAAGAGGAGAGGGATAGTGGAAAGTTAGAATGCAACCACTAAGTCCTAGAATTGAACTAGTATGCATGAGAATGGAGCTAGTCAGTAGTACTAAGTAAAGAATCGACCCCAATTAGTAGTTGTTCAAGAATCAAACTCAGTGGTTAAAGACTTAAAAACTGATTGGCAGCAGCTGGGCTTGTGGACATACTTGCTTGTTAGGGTTTGCATAGGGCTTGTGTCATTCTGTATTGGTAGTGGTCTGGTCCAGTTTCATCTGTAGTAGTAATATTAGTTGCCCTAGTTGGATGAGCCGGGAGTTCTAGTTTGAAGTCTGAATTCAAGTTAGCCAGGTAAGGTTAGCCAACTGCGTCGGCAAGGGAAGCTGTTAAGGAAGTAGGAAAGTGGGAGTTCAAGAGTGGAGCTAGTAGGTGTCGGACTCAACCCAGTGGCAGTGAGAATGAAAGCAGTGCATCTAAGCCTGAAGCACTAACTACAAGAATGAAGCTAACACCGATCAGACTCCAGCCTAGGAATACTGAATTAAAGAATTGACCTAAGTAGTCACAGTATCGGCAGGCGAGGTAGAAAGTAAGAATGAAACCCCATAAGTTCAAGAATCAACTTAGCTACTGGAAGCTACTGGTAAAGAATTCAAATCAGGTTCAATTCATTGTAGCCAGAGGTAAGAGGTCGAGACGGGAAGGAAAGCAAGGGTACTAAGCCTTAATCACCTAGCAACAAGAACCAGTTAACAACCAGAACTAGACAGTGCCTAACAAGACCTGAAACCGTGACTAAGACACCTAACAACAAGAATTCCACCACTTCCACTGATTCCTGCAAGTGCACCTACTCAGTAAGACTCCCACTACTGCTAATAAGAATACAACTAGTGGTACTAAGAATGGAACTCGGTGTTAGTAGCTACAGTGAGTCAGTGAGTGGAACGAATGAGGGAAAGAAAGTGAGAAGGGAGTTACAGACTTAACTCAGTCGCCAACCAGTCTTAACTACTAACTACCAGAATACAACTAGATCCGAGCAGACTGAAACCACCGGGAAGCAATGGAAGGAGAGTTGGCTATAGAATAGAGCTAACTAAACTCAGAATGCAACTGGGTAGTTAAAGAATGGAGCCAGTGCTAGCTAGTATAGGTAGTCGGGGTATAGATTCCCTGCTTCTTATATAGCTACTGAAGAATGGAGCTAGTGAAACTAAGAATGAAACAAGAGAGTCCAAGAATAAGAGCCATGGGACAGCTAGTAGTGAAGTAAAGAATTGACCTAAGCAGTATCAGGATGAAACCGGGTAGCCAAAGAGATGGGCTAGTAGTTAAGTGAGAAATAAACCACTAAGTCAAAGGATGGAACTGGTGAGGGCAAGGCTTCAACCAAGGAGTGACAGGCTTAAAGCAGTGCTAGTAAGACCCCCGCTGCTAGGTATTAATACCAGACTTTAACTCATCTCGGACAGAGACTCAAACCAGTAAATCAAAGAATGAAACCGGTACTACCGAGAATGCAGCTAAGGAGTCACAGACTTAAAACAAGTGCTTCCAAGCCTGATACTGGTATGGTACCACCGAGAATGGAGCTAGTGAGGGTAAGACTTAGACCGGGTAGTGGCAGGCTATAGCTACTACTATCAAGAATCAACCTAGGGAGTTATAGGCTATCCGACCCGAGTGTAAGGCTTCGATCGCTGCTTCCAAGCCTGATATTGGTGCTTAAGACTTCAACCTGAGCTACTGAGACTACAACCACTGCCAGTAAGACCTAAACACCTAACTACCAGACTGATACAGTGCCAGCAAGGCTTAAACCACTACCCCTCGGAATGGAGCTAAAGAGGCAAAGACTGAAACATAAGGTTAGAAGTTGGAATGCAACCGGGGAGTCAAAGAGTGAGTTAACCAACCGCTACTAAGACTAAGAGGTGGGCTGCTAAGGGATGTAGTTAAGTAAGAATTCAACTCAGTAGTAACAGGTGTTCACTACCAATAAGACTGAAACCAGTGAATCAAAGAATCAAACTCCGTAGCAAGAGGGAGAATTAACCTAGGTAGGAGGGAAAGCACCGAAGCTATGTTTTTTACCGGGTTTCTTAAACTTCCCTTTCCTTACTTTCAAACTGGACTTGAAGTTAAGAAATCAGAATTGTGGTAAATTTGATAAGAATGAGAATGAATGGGGGGCCAAGCAACTGAGCCTGCTCGAGTGTGAGTTTAATCCCAAGTGTCAGTTGCAAGAGGATAAGTGGATGAGCCATAACTTTCTTAGTAGCCAGCTGGGTCTACAAGGGAAGCAGTGAAGTAAGAAGGAGAGGCTAGAGTGTTGAGGAAGCCTACCAATTGCCGAGTTAGAGTTGTAAGTATATGGCTTAGAATTCAACCCATAAGTAACAAAATAGAACTTGGGAGCCGGGTGCTCTAAGGTAGGGTTAAAGAATTGACCTAAGCAGTCTAAGAGTAGAGCTAATCCACTGAGCTACTAAGATCAGAATCAACCTAGCTACTAGCGGAATGAAACTAAGGAGTGAGAGGCCAAGCAACGGCGTAAGACGTTGGGCGGCAGCAACAACATAGATACGTTATAACCAGTTATAACCAAGTCCTGTGTTCGGGAACTGGTCGGTAGTCAATATAAGAATGAAACTCCGCTTTAGTATTTAGTAGAGTTCGGGCTAGAGAGGAAAGGAAGGGGAGTTGACTTACTTGTACTAGAGAGAGGAAAGGAAGGGGAGTTGACTTACTTGTACTAGGTTGATTAACTTACTTGGCGGGTAGGCAAGGGAAGCAGTTAGAATAGAACTAGTGAGGGCAAGAATGAAACCAATAACACTGGAGATTCCCTGCAGCTAGTAGAGGTCTTAAAGCCAGTAAGCCAGCTAGGCAGTAGAAGCCTTATGACTCAGACTGAAAGTAGCCAGTATAAGCCTAAAAGCCTGGGTGCTCTTTCTTTGTCCTGTGTTTGGGAACTGCTAAGCATCAGAATTGAACTAAGAGAGAGGTGAGCTAGCGATACTACCAACAAGACTTTAACTAGTGCCACTGAGAATCAAACAGGTGAATCCAAGACTTCAACCAGGGCAGACTCCAAGCAATGCCAACAAGAATTGCACTCATAAGTAACAGTCTTGGTATTGATTCCCTGCTTCTGATATTGGTACTTCAGGCTGAAAGTCAAGGTACTAAGCCTGATGCTCTATGTGGAGTTTACAGGCTGATGCTGGGGAGTTGGAGAATGGAGCTAAGGGGTCGAATGCACCTAAGCAGTCAAAGAATGGAGCTAGTTGTCAGCTTGCCCACTGGCTATGTGTTTTAAGAATCCTACTTTATATGTGTTTGTGAGCCAGAGGAGAGAGATTGGCTGTGGAATCCCTTTACTACTGCTCCTGTTCTTACCGATAGTACTGCTCCTGTTCTTGTTGAATCCCTATCCCTTGTTTAGTCTTATCTTCAGTTGACAAGTAGTAGTCCAAGTAGTAGTAGTACAGCCCTGAAGTTAATGGTGTGAGTTGAAGACCAGATTGAGAGTTTAATCCCGAGGGCATCCTAGTCTCTAAGAGAAGTATCCAGGTCCGAGGGAAGTGAACTAAAGAATGGAATTGACTACTAAGAGAAAGAGCGCTTTCACACCTTATTTAGAAACAGAGGAGCTCCCGAAAATTGTTAGTCTTAAGTTGACAAGTAGTAGTCCTTTTGAATCTGTATTAGTGGACAAGTAGTATAGTCCTGCTCGAGTTGCATCTCTAGTTGAATTCTTAAATGACTTATTCTAGTGTGTGAGTGAAATTCTGTAATTACTATTTGTGAGTTGAATTCTGATCTTACTACTAGTGGAATTCTTTGCCAGTAGTTGATAGTAGCAAGTGGAATTCTTATTAGTTGGCTTAGAAGCGGGAAGTCAAGGTGTTGGCGAGGAAGTAGTTGCAAGTCGAGGTCGGGGTGAACTCATCGGTTAGAATGAAACTAAGGTGTCAAAGAATGGAACAGTCCCCTACCGGGAGTAAGAATTGCACTAGTGAAACTCAGACTTAAACAAGTGCATCTAAGCCTGAAACCGGTGCATCTAGGGCTTCAACCTGAGCTAGGCAGACTGAAATCACTACTATCAAGACACCAACTAGTGCTAACCAGAGCCAAGCAACGGGCTAGTAAGTCACAGAATGAAGCTAAGGAGTGACAGTATCGGTTAGCAAGTAGGAAGTTGATCGGCACCTACCTCTGGCAAGTAGTAATTACAGAATTTACCTAAGCAGTCCAAGAGTGGAGCTAGTAAGTCCAAGAATTCAAGGTGTTAGTGCAAGTCCAGGTAGTGGTTCCAGTTCTGGTTCTTGACCAAGTCCTGTGTTCGGGAGCTCAGTAGGCAAAGAATGGGTTGTGTACCCCCGATCGGAGGAATTCAATAAGTAATTATCGGAATGAAACTAGTACAACTAAGAATTGAACTAATAAGTGGAAGCCTTAAAAAGAAGCCCCCCGCCGAGTTAGAAGTGAGCTAGTGGGAAAATAAGAATTGAACTAGAGCCAATCAGAATCAAACCGGTGCTACTAACTACCAGCAGCAAGAACCAAACCAGTAACAATAAGAGGTGAGCTACTTGACAACAAGAATGAAACCACTAACTACAAGACTTCGGACCAGTACAAGACTGAAGCTGGGTAGACTGAGAATAGAGCTAGTTAAACTAAGAATGGAGCTAGCAAGGACAAGGATGAAACCGGTATCACTCAGAATTGAGCTCTACCACTAGAAACTTGGATTACATAATTCAACCTGGAAGTAGAAGCCTTAAAGCGTGGTGAGTCCCCCAACAAGTAGTATAAGTAGTCCAGAGCCATAACTAGATTAGTTGCCCGAGTTGGATGAGCCGGAGGTGTAGTAGAGTAACTTGGCGCCTACTTGCTATGTGTTTGTGAGCCAGAGGTCTTATATAGGAGAGGAGCCAGAGTTCACAGAGCATAAGTTGAACTCGAGGAGATGCAAGCGGTAGAGGATATGCAACTACTAACAGCAAGAGCCAAGCAACGGCGCAAGACGTTGTACGGCAGCAACAACAGTAGGTAATATAACTAGTTAGAACCAAGTCCTATGTTCGGCAACTAACTTACCAGACCGATACTGGTGCTATTGAGACTACATCCGCTGCATCTAAGCCTTAAAGCAGTGAATCAAAGAATCAAAGTAGTACCAACAAGCCTGAAACTCACTCGTCACAGAATGGAGTTAGCAAGGCAAGGAGTGGAGCTGGTAAGACCAAAACTAGTGCATCTAAGACTTAGCCCAGTGAAAGTAAGCCTTAAAGCAATACCAATGCTGTGGATACTGATGATAGGTATTGATACTCAGACTGAAGCTATGGAGTGATAGGCTACTGCTCTATGGAGTTACAGGCTATAGCTACATTCCCAAAGACTGATACACTGCCCCAACAGACTAAAACTCAGGAGTGCAAGGCTATTTATCCGACCCTCGAGTCAAGGAATGGAGCGAGCAAGGACAAGACTAAAACAATTGCTAACCAGACCGATACGAGTGAATCCAAGACTGATGTTGGTAGGTGTAAGGCTTCAACCACTGCTAGCAAGAATGAGCTTTTGGTGTTACAGGTCGATGCTTGGGTGTTACAGGCTGATGCTATGTTTAGCTGGTCTAATGGCTACGTGGAGCTAGTCATAATGCAACTATTGGGTGGAAGAATGGAACTGCTAAGGCATAAAATGGAGCTAGGGAGTCCAAGAATGGAACGAGTAAGGGAAAGAACTCAACACAGCAGTCAAAGAATGGATAAGGAACCACCAGACTCGGAATGAGCTAGGTATACTCGGAATGAGCTTTAAGGTAGAGCTAGACTCTATCCACTGCATCTCAACCTGAAACCAGTCAATCCAAGAATGGAGCTGCCTAAGCTAAGACTGATTCCGGGGCGTGGTCTCATTGCTTGGCTATCCGTGTCTTGGCTGCTAGGGGTTGTTTTGTTTACTGACTTGGTGGGGTAGTGGACTTACTTGCTTGTTAGGGTCGGGTGGTCAAAGAGTGGAGCTGCTAAGTTTAAGAATTCAACTTGGTAATTACAGAACGGAACTAGTACTATAGCCACTAAGAGCTACGACGATGAGAATGAAACCGGTAACAACACAAACTAAGACACCTAACAAGCAGACTCAAACTAGTGCATCTCAGACTTAAACAAGTGCTAACAAGACTGGTACGCTGCCTACTATGCTAGGTATTGATACTAAGACTGGCAGCCCCGCTAACCAGACTTCCACTACTAGCAACCAGGCTTAACCCAGTGCTAACAAGAATTCAACCACTTCCACCGATTCCTGCCTATGTTGATTCCTGCCTATGTCTCTTACATTGAAGTTCAGAATGGAATGGGGGCTGCTGGGCTGCTAAGTAAAAAGAGCTAAGCTACTCCGGCCGGGGAAGAGAGCGGGGGAAGTCCGATACTAAGTATTCAATATGCCTATGAAAGAATGGAGCTAGTAAGGCAAGGAGTGGAGCTCGGGAGTTACAGATTGATACCGGTGCTACTCGGACTACAATCACTGCCGCTCTGGCTTCAACTCAGTAGCTAAGGTCTTAAACAGTGCCCATCTAGACCAGTACCAACTATCCACTCATAAGAATTGAACCACTAACAACCAGGCTTAAACAAGTGCTAACAAGCCTTCACTCAGTTGCCAACCAGTCTTAACTCTTAACTCAGTCTTACCGCTATGCCACTACTCCTACTTAGAATGAAACCGGGTAGTCCAGGTAGTCCAAGACAGAAACAAAGCAGGCTAAGACTGGAACTAAGATGTGAGCTAGCGATACTAACAACAAGCCTGAAACAAGTGCTAACAAGAATTCAACAGGAGACCATCTAGGAGTTGGCAAGTAGGAAAGAGGTGAGCGAGTGGGAAAGCCAGAATTGACCTCGTTGTCGGAGTAGGCAAGTCAGAAAGTCAGAGACAAACTCAGAAGTAGGAATAGGAATTTCAGAATTGGTTCATCCGGGTAAGAGATAAAGGAAATTCCTGTAGTTGGCGAGAGGGGAGCCAGAGTTAGAGTAGTAGCTTGGCAGTTTAAAGAATTCAACTAGTTAGTAGTAAGCCTTAAGTCAGTACTTGATGCACCGATTCCTTGAAGCTCTACTACTAAGCAGTCTAAGAATGGAACTAGTAAATATAAGCCTTAAGTCCCGAGTAGTAGCTTGGTAGTTGACAGAGGCCAGGCAAACATACCTGGAGTGAATCTTTACAACAACAGTATTTGTTTATAGAGTTGAGGCTCACTAAAGCCAGCTAAGGCGGGAAAGAAAGAAAGCCTACTGCCCCGGAAGGAAAAGAAGGTAAAAACTGTTGGGCTGGCAGCCCACATATTTAGCCCATAGTGGGCTAGGGCAGCCCACAGCCCACACCCCCTCTTAACCTAACCCTAATTAAGATTAGGGGGGTGTGGTGGCTGCGTTTTAGAGGCAGATTAAGGCTATAAAAAGGCAGCAACGAGGCAGATCTATACAGCCACGGGATTCCAAAGAAGAGGAAGAAAACAAGGCAGGAAAGGAAGAGAAAGAAAGGAAAGAAGACAATGACAACGCAGAGAGACTGTTCTCAATCATCTAGCAGTGTTCTCATCTCAGGTTAGATCAATCTACAGTAGACTCTTGCTGTGATTACTTGGGGAGGTTTTAGATATTGTGGGCAGTGACGTGATAAATGTGATAACACTAGTAAAATATGCTTGTTGCTAGGATTTTGGGTAAGAGATTGAGAGATTTGTATATTCATTATTTTCATAGTAGATTATCTCTAGTTTGCCCCGTG
>LVTN01002361.1:0-10774 GCA_001649415.1 Musa itinerans
CCCCCCCCTCTTAGTGTCAATCTCGGACTCTCGATCCTAACACCATTGAGTTGGGGTGTATAAGGAGGTATCCACTGGGACAGAATCCCATGGTCCTTGAGGAATTGGGTGAACTCTATACTCAAGTACTCACCTCCTCGATCTGATCAAAGAGTCTTGATACTCTTTCCAGTCTGATTATCCACTTCATTCTTATGCTTCCTAAATTTCTCGAAGGCCTCAGACTTATACTTCATCAAGTACACATGTTCATACCTTGAGAAATCATCAGTAAAAGTAATGAAGTAGGAGTAATCACTTATGACATGAGTTGACATGGAACCACATACATCACTATGTATGAGGTCTAGCAACTCAGTGGCTCTCTTTCTCTAATTCCACTAAATGGAGAGTTGGTCATCTTTCCATGAAGGCAAGGCTCGCAAGTTGCATATGACTCATAGTCGAATAGATCTAAATATCCATCTTTTAGCAACTTTTGAATCTGTCCCTTGTGGATTTGACCTAGCCTATAATACCATAGGTATGCACTATTCACCTCATCTCATTTTCGCTTGGACACACTTACATTCATGATATGTGGAGCAGTACCTAGCATAAATAAATCATTATGCAATGTTCCTCTCGTGATGATCTCATCATCTAATAATATTGAATAATCATTGTTCTCAAAAACTAATTTATATTCACTAACTATCAAACATAAAATTAAAATAATATTTTTGATAATAGAAAAAATAAAATAGCATACATCCAATGCAATAATAGCTCCACCAAGCAGTTGTAGGGTGACCTTGCCAATAGCCACTATAGCAACTTTTGCTCCATTGCCTATTTTGAGGTCCATCTCACCTCTCACCAATCTCCTAGGTCCTGCGAGAACCTGCAATGAATTACCGATGTGATAAGCACTACTGGTATCTAATACCCATGTGTTATCATAAGATTCTGACAAATGAAGACTTATCATAAATGTACTTGAAGCTTCTCCAACTTTCTATTTCGCCCTCTCTGTAGGGTACCTTTTGTAGTTCCTTTTCTAGTACCCATCTTTGCCATAGTGGAAGCACTGTCCTTTGTCCTTTGTTGGATTTTTCTTAGCAACCTTTGCTTTACCTAGTCTGCCCTTGCCCTTGCCCTTCTTAAGGGACTTTTTTGCCTTCCTTTTCTTTCTAGTCTCACCAGCATAGAGAACTAGCTTCTCTTTTTCTATGGTGCTTTCTACCTCCCTCAACATATTAAGGAGCTCAGGGAGAGTCACCTCAAGCTTATTTATATTAAAATTAATTATAAACTGAGAAAAGTAATCTGGTAGGGACAAAGTACAAGGTCTACACACAGGTTATCCTCTAGGACCATTCCTAGACCTGAGTTTCTTTATACTCTCAATCATCTTAAGGACATGGTTCTGAACCAGTGTCCTCTCAGTTATCCTAGCATGAAGAGACTATTGGATATCTCATATCGCTGAGTCCTTCCCTGTTCCTCAAACAATTTTCGAAGATGTAGGATAATGGATCTAGCATCCATCTTTTCATGTTGTCTCTATAACTTAGGAGTCATGGAGCCTAACATGTAACACTAAGCAAGAGTGGAGTCATCTATGTACTTCACGTAGCGAGTGACCTCATCCTTGCTTGCCCCTTCCTCCAGCGTAGGCATCACTATATCAAGGACATACGCGATTTTCTCCGCCATGAGAACGATTCTCTAGTTACTAAGCTAATTGGTGTAATTTGGACCAATGAGGCGGTTGACATCAAGTATGTCAAGAATGGGATTTGAATGCGACATATTTCTGAAAATAAAGATGTAGTAGAAATAAATAGCATACATATTTTACAGAAAAATAAATAATTAAGATAAGGACTTCTATCTTAATATACTCCCACTATTTTCTCATGAATCACACAACTCCCTCTGGTATGTGAATCGGAGAACCCCGGTAGATCTCTAGTGGGGATCGAGATCCAATCTGCATCTTAACGTAACCTCGGGTGACTCGACTAATTACGCTAAGCTCGTAAAGGTAAACAACTCCTGCTAATCACAACTCCTTGTGGTTCTCGTCCTGTTCAGCCTCGGAATCACCATGGCCTCGAGTGACTCGACCAACCATAGTGTTCGGTTAAGTCATCACCATCATTACAAGATGAGTCTGATTCGACAATATGCCCTCGAGTGACTCGACCAAGCATACAATGTCCTCAAGTCACCGATGACATCTCTATGTCGTAGGCAAGATAGCGAAATAGGCGAGCCTCGAGTGACTCAACCTATGTCGGGAATCGGTCCCTACCTATAACAATGGAAGGCTAGTGGGTCAATCTGATTGCCTCACGTTTACCGATTTAATATTATAAAGAGAGGGCATTTTTTATTTGGTCTCCTAATATGACGTGTCACACACATCCATATTTAATATATATATACAACGCATGCAAATATTATATATATATATATATATATATATATATATATATATATATATTTAGTACGTGCATAAATAATCACACAAGATGATCATGGACCACATCCTATTGTGATCAGGCCCGAGCTAGTGAGCCTAATCACTACTAAATAATAAAAATAGTTAATTAAATCATTTAATTAACTAATATTTTTTTGAAACTTAGGACATGCAGGGAATTTCCTAAATTATGAAGGGTATTTTGGTAATTCGAACAGAAAGGACATACTCAGAATTTTAGAAATTATGAGGGGCAAAACTATCTTTTACTTAGAAAAACCCTAATCACCTTCTTTCTCCCTATTGTGTTGCCACTACCGCCACCCTGTCGGCGACGACCATTATAGGGGGCGAGGGGCGCCGCCCTTGCCCACGGGCGCTATGCTTGCAGGCAACGCCGCCCATACGGTAGGGCGACCCCACGGGTGGTTCTGCCCACGGCCTGCGCTACCACCGTGGGCGGGTGTAACATCCCATTAGTCCCACATCGGAAGTGGGCAATGTGTATGATTGGCTTATATGGGCCTGATAAGTGTACTACGTTAACTCCCGCTTAAGCATTTTGGTCCGTGATTGAAGGACCAAAATGGAGTTATTGGCCAGTTGGCTTATCAGACTCGGGTCGTGACATTTGGTATCAGAGCCGACCTAGCATTTGGGCAGGGTGAGAAGCCTCGAGTAGGGAAGGGCTACCCGTGGATGGAATCGAGAACTCATCACGGCGTGGAGCCACCACTGAGTTAACCCTCACATGCACTATGCTAGGGTTCGATCTGGGTTATGTCAAACCTTGACGAGGACGTCAAGCTAATTAAGTTGGGGATATTGTAACATCCCATTAGTCCCACATCGGAAGTGGGCAATGTGTATGATTGGCTTATATGGGCCTGATAAGTGTACTATGTTAACTTCCGCTTAAGCATTTTGGTTCGTGATTGAAGGACCAAAATGGAGTTATTGGCCAGTTGGCTTATTAGACTCGGGTCGTGACAGCGGGCACCCCCGTGGTCGGCGTTACAAGTGGCAACCGCCCTTGCAAGCCGCTCGCCTACGAACGAGCGTCGCTACGGGCGCTATGCCCGTAGGCAGCGCCCGCAAGTGTCGCCGCTTATGCTACAAGTGAAATGCCTGCGATGGCGGCTCTACTTACGGGCGGTCGGCTGCTTGTGGCTACAACTGCGTGCAGCAACAGTTGTTAAATGTAGGCGACCTACTTGCGGGCACCACCCTTGTGACCACCACTACAAGCGACCCATGTGGACAAAGATGGCAATAAGGCTGCCATCTTTGAGGGTAGCAAGGGCAACAACTGTTGTTGCCCTTCCTTGCATTGGCACCAACGATTTTAACATTAAAAACTTTTCTAAAACACAACACACATAGTTTAAAACCAATCTTTCGCACAAACAACCTGGCTTTGATACCACTGTAGGGAAATCTAGGGGTGACATCACATGCACAGCAAAAGAACATAAAACAAACCCCCAAATTTCCCAATATGTGTTCGTCGTCGAGCGAAGATTGGTGCGTGAAATCCGTAAAATAGAAAATCACGTGTGAGATAGTTGTGTTACCTAGGGAGATCATATATCCCTGAATCTCTACAGACTTGTAGAGTGGATGGAGGAGGTCAAGTATCCTCCTCTATAGTGGTAATCCACACAACAGAGCTGCAACGACGCTCCTCAAATCTCCAAGCCTGCTATTTAAGGAGAATAGGAGGTGGCAACTTAGAAGCCCCAGCCTATGGGCATTTAGTTCCCTCCTATTTATAGAGGCCCCTAGTTAACCTTAATGAATCCTACCCTATTGGATATTGGGTCTCCATCCAATTACCCAAGCCTCTTAGATTAGTGGGTCTCTACCCAATAATCTCTTATTATCTCTTATTGGATCTCATCTATGGGATCCAATAATTTAGGGGCTTATTGGATATCCAATAAGATAGGGGCTCCAACGGATATCTCATATCTGAACCTCAACTCATCGCAACACCTACCTTATATGTATGACTCTCTAGGCCCAATATTGAGCTGGTCGTGAGTCAAAGCTGTTAGAACTCCTAGCACAATGAATTATTATCTCCATAATAATTCATTTGACTCATCGATCACGGACGTACTAGGCCACTACGCCGTAGTCCCCAAACGATACAAGAGAATCTAATCCTTTGGACCTATATATCCTCAGTTACCGTGTACCTATAGTCCCTCATCCATCTAATGTCTCAAATACTATATATTGGGCATAGTGCTGTCAAGCCTATATGGTTTCTCCTTGAGTCTCGCTCTTATCGGATTCTCCCGGAAAACTCTTTCTCTCTCAATTCGAATGACCTTGGCCAAGGATTTGTTTGAGCAAGAACACACAAAATATTTCTCTCATGATACCGAGAGTGGATGATCCTCTATCAAAACTCAATAGCCCTCGTAAGGTTGGCTATCACTCCCAATGACCGGCTATACTAGATCTAGAACTTCTAAACCTATAAGTCTAGTATCAAAGAGTGGAGTACTCATATAGGACATCCTTGGTGTCTCAAGTCTAAGAACCAGATACACTACTAGGATTACAGAATCATTGTTTGATAATAAGGCATCATCAACCATCCAGTATACTGTGAGCGGATCAATCAGTGAACTCATTCTCCAATGAGCACCTGCAATGTATCCTTAGTATCCCCGCACGAGTAGCTATGAGACCAACTGTCTCCATCATATGGATGGGTATACAACATATCAGTCTATCTGGTCTTGATGTCCTTCTCGAGTAACCTATGACTATGATTATTTAGGGTTTGTGTTTAAAGGTGAATCGGTCTTATTATCGTGATCTCATCACGATCCGATTCCCATTACACAAATCCATGGACATCACAATATATATGTATATATGTAACAATCAATATAAAGTGGAAAAATGCTAATTAATTATTAGCATAAAGAATGTGTATCATGTCACACGTGTCATCACTCACGTGATTAACTTGCAGGGCACCTATGACTAGCATAACACAACTATCTCACACGTGGATTTAAATTTCATGGGCTTTTTGTGCACCAATCTTCGCATGACGATGAACACCTTTTTGGAAAATTTTGGGTTTTTGTTTTTCTGTTCTTTTGCTGCGCATGCAATGTCGCCCCTAGATTTTTCTACAATTCAATCTCCTTAGGTAACATATCTTTCACATACATGTAATTTTTGATTTTATGATTTTTTCACGTACCAATCTTCGCATGACGACAAGAACCTTTTTCTGTAGGAAATCTAGGATTTTTATTTTTTGTTCTTCCATTACGTATGTGATGCTACCCCTGGTTTCCCAACATGTGATGTTTGACTCGTGGTCCTTCCGAAGTGCGATTCATTTATGAAGGAAGTTTAGAGTCATCCCGAGGTGCGCCATGGTCTTATCTGGTGATGCTCCGTGGTTGCCCCGAGGTGCTCCTTAGATGTGCTGGGGTCCTACAGAATTTGTCAGCAATAGGAGATATCTTGACCTGACCCCTTCGATGCTTAAGTCAGTAGAGAAAGTAGAGAGGGTTTAGTAGAGCTCAGGAGAGTTTAGGTTGAATCTGCCTACCCCATCTAGTTTTGGGGGCTCGCTTTTATACATGATTTGTCGATGGAGGGTGGTTGGCTGCTCGTCCCCCCTCGAGCTTTTTGTACCTTTAGCGGTTCATTTATGTCAACGGCTAGTGAACACGTCTTCTTGTCAATTACATCAAGGCAGGACGGTTGAGGACGCATTATCTATCACGGTGGGGGCATACCTGAAATGGACAAGGGATGCAGATCGGCACTAGGTGCCCGAATAGTCGGGCCATGCCATTAAAAATTAATTCTCCCTGCAATTAAGGGTGCAACCCCTTTCGAAATCATGGCTGAGGGCGACGGATTGTTGGTAACCGACGACGCGATCGAGGGGAAACTAAGAGGATGAGTCTAGTCAACATGTATTGATGATTGACTCGTGCAACTTCTCTAGGGATCGTATTTTGGTTGACGACCGCGTGAGAGGACAGTGTGAGCTCTTGTATGCATGTTGATTCCAAGTGACAGCCCATGATTGGAGGATTCAACAAGCAATGCCTATACCATTGTTTTCCTTATTAGGTCTCATTGGCCTTTTTTTGGGGGTTGAGACAAGCGAAGGCTGATGGACCATTTTGCTTAGGTGGCTTCTTGATAGTGCTATTATTTTCCATATCAAATATGTCAATGCTTATTCAACACACTATATCAGCTATCAAAGGTAATGAAGTAGCTTCTAGGCATTTAAAAGGAATATTTCCTTGTTAAACAAACAATTACACGAATGACATTTTATAAAGCAAGATTATAATGTATGTGTTTATTCGAAAATAAACTATACAAGCACTTATGAGCTTTAAATGCTCATAGACACATAATACCTTGACTTTTGGAGGAGTTTTGTGAATAAACATAAGACAGGCATCCCTCGAAGTGTAGGAAAAGAGCCTTATAAGTGCTTTTCGCCTTTCAAAAAATTCCTCCCTCTTCCATGTCTTGAATACTTGGCGATATCTCTCTCACAAACTTGGTTATGAGGAGGTATTTGTAGCCTAGCATGCTCCATACTACTCGACATCTAAAACAAATAAAAATTAGAGAAATAAGAAAAAAATTAATAATCTTTTTTTTTCTTCCCTACTTTGTTTGTCTTATAATTTTATTATAGTTTATCTGAATTTTTACACTCAAGACAATGGTTGTTAAGAGACTTATGATTTTTTTCATATATAACAATGGTTGTGAAGGGACATGTGAATTTTTTTCATGCAAAACATTGGTTGTGAAGAGGCTTATCTATAGCCTGGCAGGGTTTTCTGATGCAAAACATTGGTTGTTGTTAGGGAAAGATATCACTGTTTATCCTAGAACAAATTGACAAAAAGTGCTATCTTCGACAATAATACAATCGAATCGACCCAAGGCTCTACCTTCAATGATAGTGTGATTTAATTGATCTGAAGTGCTACCTTCAATGACAATATGATCGAATCGATCCAAAATGCTATCTTTGATGATAGCATAGTTGAAATGGCCCTAGGTATTACCCTGAAACAATCTAAAGCTAGTAGGGTCAAGCCAGCTCAAAGCTCTACCTTTAATGCTAGCATGATTGAAATAGTCTAAAATACTATCTTCGATGATAATGTAGTCGATACAGCTCAAAGCACTACATTTAATAACAGCATGGCCAAAATCGCCTAAGGCACTTTGGTGACAGCATGTCCAAATCACCCAAAAGTGCTCTCTATGACTAGGTACATCAGCTACAAGCCCTCTCTTCACATGTATAGGTTTGATAGCCGAAAGTGCTGAATCTCGGATTTTGATGAATAAACCAATTGATAAGTGTTTATGTTTTAATCTGCGTTTTGAGTGACATAGAATGCTTCGATTAGGATGAGACAATTAAAGCAAGAAAAAACATGTTGTGCCGGAGGAAAACATGTCAGAAGATTGGACGTCGAGCCGGAGGATCGGTCGACGTATCGACAGAAGGCTTTGGGCCATAGATTTGGGCATCGGGCCAAGAAGAGCGGATATTGCACCAAGGATATCGGAGTTACAGAGTCAACTGGCCGATTGGGCAATAGGCCGCAAGAGAGAACGATGCGCCGAAGAATCTGACGAAGCGTCGAGGGACTAATGACATGCCGGACAACATGATTAATGCTTAGTATTAATTGTCTAGATCGAAGTGTGTCTTTACATGTGCAGGATTAACTACGATAGCAAGGCATAAAGAAAAATGAAGTCCCGGAGTCAAGGACGCGATTTCGTTGGGAGTTCGAGAGTTCGTCGAAAGTCTAAACGTTCGTCGGAAGTTCTACCGAGAAGTCCAGGAGCTTGCTAAAGAAGCTTGTCGGAACTCGCCAAGAAGATCATTGTGAAGTCCAGAAACTTGCCGAGAGTCTACTGGAACATTGCCGAGAGATCGTCGGAAGTTCACCGGAAGAAACCAAGACATAGGGACTTGTTTAGCTTAGCAAATGTCTTAGATTTCATAGTTAGCACGTAATTGGGTTTAGATTTGGGCCAGCCCAATTAGAGGCCAGTTGGGCCCATGTAAGGACTATGTTGGGCCCAATGAGAGGCCCAAACAATGTCCCAAGAAGTGACACCGTCGTGGCATAGTCTTCGAGACTATATCAAGCGGTGGTACCACCAGTCTGGGCGGTTGTACCGCCCTTGGCAGGGTGTCAGGCAGTGGTACCGCCAGTCTGGGAGGTGGTACCACCCAGCACAACCTCCCAGGCAGTGGTACTGCCCAACGTAGATGGTGGTACCGCCCGTACCCAGGGTACCCAGGATGAGATGTTTTTAGGCTTCATGTTTAAATCAACTTGAAGCCTATAAATACCTTTCTCATCCCTGGTTAACACACACAAGTATTGAGAGTAAAAAAAGGAAAGAAACGCTGCTGCAATCTTGTGTGTGCTCCTCTAAAAGTTCTAAGTGTTAGAATAGTTTGAGAGAGGAGTGAGTGGGGGTGTAAGGGTTATCTCCTAAACCCAGTAAAAGGAGAATCGAGTTGTTAAAGGTGGTTGGTCTTGTTAGGATCAAGAGCACTAAGAGGGGGGGGGTGAATTAAGCCTTATAAGTGCTTTTCGCCTTTCAAAAAATTCCTCCCTCTTCCATGTCTTGAATACTTGGCGATATCTCTCTCACAAACTTGGTTATGAGGAGGTATTTGTAGCCTAGCATGCTCCATACTACTCGACATCTAAAACAAATAAAAATTAGAGAAATAAGAAAAAAATTAATAATCTTTTTTTTTCTTCCCTACTTTGTTTGTCTTATAATTTTATTATAGTTTATCTGAATTTTTACACTCAAGACAATGGTTGTTAAGAGACTTATGATTTTTTTCATATATAACAATGGTTGTGAAGGGACATGTGAATTTTTTTCATGCAAAACATTGGTTGTGAAGAGGCTTATCTATAGCCTGGCAGGGTTTTCTGATGCAAAACATTGGTTGTTGTTAGGGAAAGATATCACTGTTTATCCTAGAACAAATTGACAAAAAGTGCTATCTTCGACAATAATACAATCGAATCGACCCAAGGCTCTACCTTCAATGATAGTGTGATTTAATTGATCTGAAGTGCTACCTTCAATGACAATATGATCGAATCGATCCAAAATGCTATCTTTGATGATAGCATAGTTGAAATGGCCCTAGGTATTACCCTGAAACAATCTAAAGCTAGTAGGGTCAAGCCAGCTCAAAGCTCTACCTTTAATGCTAGCATGATTGAAATAGTCTAAAATACTATCTTCGATGATAATGTAGTCGATACAGCTCAAAGCACTACATTTAATAACAGCATGGCCAAAATCGCCTAAGGCACTTTGGTGACAGCATGTCCAAATCACCCAAAAGTGCTCTCTATGACTAGGTACATCAGCTACAAGCCCTCTCTTCACATGTATAGGTTTGATAGCCGAAAGTGCTGAATCTCGGATTTTGATGAATAAACCAATTGATAAGTGTTTATGTTTTAATAGTACCACCTCCTATCAAGGGCGGTACCACCGCTGGCAGTAATAACGGCCGGCGGTACCACCACCTAACAGGGGCGGTTCAACTGCCCAGAACTCCTGGGAGACCGAGTCTCCTGAGCGGTGCCACCGCCAACCAAGAATTCTGGGTCCGAATGGGCTAATCCATTTGGCCTAGTTTGAGTCTGTTAAGGGCCCAGTTGGCCCCAGATTAAGTTAATGGGATCACCTCCTAATCCTAACTTAATCTTCATGCTAACTATGATAATAAAGACATTAATACTGCAAATCATGTACTGGTGCGTCAATCGCTTCTTCCGGCGAACTTTTGGCGAACATCCGATGAACCCTCGACGATGCTCCAGTGGACTCCCGGCAAACTCCTGGACTTGCAACGATCCTCTTGGCGAGTTCCGACGAGCTTCGGCAGTGGTACTGCCCAACGTAGATGGTGGTACCGCCCGTACCCAGGGTACCCAGGATGAGATGTTTTTAGGCTTCATGTTTAAATCAACTTGAAGCCTATAAATACCTTTCTCATCCCTGGTTAACACACACAAGTATTGAGAGTAAAAAAAGGAAAGAAACGCTGCTGCAATCTTGTGTGTGCTCCTCTAAAAGTTCTAAGTGTTAGAATAGTTTGAGAGAGGAGTGAGTGGGGGTGTAAGGGTTATCTCCTAAACCCAGTAAAAGGAGAATCGAGTTGTTAAAGGTGGTTGGTCTTGTTAGGATCAAGAGCACTAAGAGGGGGGGGGTGAATTA
>LVTN01002361.1:16103-38366 GCA_001649415.1 Musa itinerans
CTATCATAGTTAATCTTGCACACTTATCTCAACATATAGATTAGATAAACAAATGACAATTGACTTCATCATCAAAATCCAAGATTCAACAGGTCTTCACCTATTGAAGGAAGACCGATAGTGGATGCCTATGGCCTCGACAGAAGAGGAATCGGCGGAGTGGATGTAGGTCATGACGACCGAACCACTATAAAATCTTGTTTGCATTTACTTTCTGCAAATTATATTAACTACAAACTGCCTTCAATATGCTCTTACTTCACTTTCAAAGTTAAGCATTTCCGAGTTTGGTTTTCAACGTATGAAAAGATTTTCAGAACCAACGTAATTTTACCGCTGCATTAATTCACCCCCCCTCTTAGTGCCGACTCTTTCTTAACACAAAGATTACATTGTAATCCAACATTACTCCGCATGTTGAAGTATAATGGTGGGCAAATAATGTGAGAGATGATACTTGACTAGTTGTCAACCCCTCAGTGCCATATGGCTAACACATCAACGTTATATGGTCATCACTTTGGCACCGCATTAATAAAGGATATATAGTGTTAGTAATGATGGCTTTGTCATAGTTATTCGGGATAAATTAGAAAAGCTTTATTTGGCTAACAGTTTAAGTAATAAGTTATATCTAGAGGAGAATTTATATAGGCTAAGGATGGAGAAAGATGGGGAATTGACAGAGCATCTAAAAATATTCAAATGAATATTGTACTAATGGAAGAAATTTGTTGTGATGATTGATGAAGAAAATAACATGTTATTGCTTCTTATATTGCTCGTCAACTCCTATGATAACTTTGTGGAGATGATACTATGTGCGAGGGATATGATAACTCTAGAACAAGTTAAAATGTTTTAGTATCTCATGCTACAAGGAAAAAGGATAAATATAAAAATATGGATAATGAAACATTAGCCGCTTAAGGTAGAGGATGATGAGGATAATTTTCTAACAAGGGTAGATATCAGCATGGCGGGTCAAGATCAAAAGTCAGCTCCTTAGATATTGTTCAATGTTATAGATATAAAGAGTATGAACATATCAAGCGAAATTATCCATGAAAATAAAAGGAAGAAGAGATCGGTGAATACTCTCTTGTTATAGATGATGCTAGAGATGTCCTCATAATCTATAAATATAATAATGTATCTTTAAAGAAGAGTTGATATTTAGATTCTACTTGTGTTGCTCATATTTGTACTCAAAAGAATTATTTTGATTCATTAAATGACAAGTTATCTAGTAAGCTGAGTTTAAGTGATGATTTGAAGGCAGAGGTTATAGGTGTTAGTAAAGTGAAGATCCAAACATTTGATGGAGTGGTGGATGCTTTAGAGGATATAATTTATATTACAAAGACACCAAAATATCTAACTTCTTTAAGTCTTTCAAATTTGTATGGTTATAACTACAAAGTTAGAGGTGGATTCTAAAAGTTACTCAGGGTTGCATGAACTTTATGAAAGGAATATTATATCAAGGGTTGTATTATTCAAAAGGAAGTACAATAAAGATCTCGAAAGGCTAGAAACATTTTGCACGTGTATGAGATGACAAGTATATATGACACCAAGCTTCGTTCATAGTATAAAAAATAAAATGTGATATTCATGATTTTCAGAACATAGACGGTTGAGGAAAAAAAATCCTATTAATGATGAGATCGAGGTTCCTCTCCATAATCAAGTAACATCATTTATTTGGTTCCAACTACACAGGATGCATTGATGGGTTTATTGGAATTAAGTGTTCGACCATTCAATTTGTATATTCATGGTGAATTCTTTAAGCCAATTATTTAATTTATGTAGGAGATACAAAATGAAAAAATACTCACTAAGATGGAGATTATTAGGGATGAAAAGTATTTTAGAAATCTCAATTGTATTCAAACTATTTGAAGGAGTCCTAATTAAATTTAAACTCATTGGCAGATTAGAACTAAAATTTAAATTAAGATTTTAATTTGTAAGAGTAGAACTAGAGAATTATGATTTGTTTCTATAAATACATTTTGAGTCTCAATGTCTTGATGAGAGAAAAACATATAAAAAAATATGCTTTGAGTGCTCTATGATTTATCGTGCTCTCTAAGATTTTTAAAAAGGATTGAGTGGAGTTTTTCAAAGTCTATATGAGAACATTGGAACTTAGCCATAAGTAAGGAGCCGTCGAATTATGTTAAATTTTCAATCAATTTTTTGATATGTTATTTTAGTGTTAATCTCTAAGATTTTTCTTTTGTTTCAAGTTTTTCCCTTCCTAACAAAGATAACCTTGCATAATTTTTAATTGATGGTAAACCCTATCCCAACACAAGCGTTAAGTGATACTAACCTCCATTATGGCTCGTGTGGGTTAGTAAAGCGTCTAGTATGAGCAAGCATTTTTATGGGAAACTTTGGTGCTTGAATTAGAACAAGGAGTAATTTCAATGCTTCTGATTCATCGCAGATATAAGTTCTTGAAATTTGATGTTGCAGTAATTGGCCATATGCCTGGCAGATATTATACGAAGGAGAGGTAGTTGAAGGTGTTTTATTCCTATTCTCTTTTTATCAAGAATAGGTAGAATTTATAGAAAATATAATCGATATCTTGGGCCAATTATGCCATGTAAACATGGGCTTGAGGCAAAAACATTCTTTCAAGTATTCTTTATTCAAACATTATTCTTCTCATTATTAAAAAAAATAATTTAAAATATGAATCAGTATCGACCCGTTCACCATTTTAGGAATATCCTGTACTAACTTAAATGCGAGAGTAACCACGCTTGCATTACATTTAGAAGGTGAACCAAATCGACTCAACTCCGATAGATGATCAATTTTGATACTAACAATATCTGCATGCTATCTCATGTTTCAATCCTAATCTGAATCAAGCATATAAATCTAATTTTTTTCTATCAACTAGCACGGTCCTGCTCCATCTTAATACAACCAAACATCGATTAACTTGCACGAATACAAACAAAATATCAATAGAAGCAAATACCAACTTTAGCAGGATCACTGTCAAAAACAGCAACCTTTTCATCTCATCAACAGAAGTAATCATTTGGCAAGCAAACAGAAGAGCTTGATCATGTAGAATGACGGTCAACTATCAAAAACCCAAGTAACATAAGAATCAATTGCTACTAATTTTCCTCGTTACTAAAGCTACAGAATGAGAGAAGGTTATCTACTTGCAATTATGACAGTTATTGTAGGCCTCATCTGCTCATAATGTTAGGGCAGATAATCCACTGCTGGCCAATCTTGAAGAGCTCGTCTTTTTATCTTCATGATCAAATTACACCCACAAATTTGTCAAAGCAAACCTGTATTCCAAGATTTTTTTGATATTATTTCTAAATACGAGTATTCCCTTCCACCAGCCATTGCTTGCCTAATCAGTTCCTGTAACATCAACAGCCATTAAATTTTCTTGCAATATATATATATATATATATATATATATAGCTTTATGAGATAAAAAAGAGGATATGCAGGCTACCATAAGAACAAAGACCAAATGCTTCCAGTTCTCATATTGTATGACTAGCAAGAAACAAAACCTTTGGATGTTGAACAGAATGGTGCATCCATTTGTTTAGGTCATGGCATGCTTATCCAGCTTAATGAAGAAAACATCATCTTTAATGCTGGTATGTCCGAAATGTCTCAATTATGAAGCTTAATGAAGAAAACATCATTGTTTAATGCTGACAACTGTATGTCAGGAATGTTTCAATTATGATCACACTCAAAGCAAGGGGGAGTTTCAAATGTGATGTCTTATATAGCAAAAAGACAGCTACAAGTGTCAAAACCTAAAAGAAAAATGATCAATTTGGTTGTATGTGGGCTTGCTGTCCAACTAACAACCTTAAAAGAAAAACGATTAATTTAGTATCGTATTGTCATGCACTTAGTTGGTTTTGCCTAAGTCGTGCGGCACCCTTGCGTGTCCGTCCGCAAAGATCGGCCTCCCCGAAACCTCCTATGATCCCTTAGGACTTACAAAAGGGAAAACGGGTTAGAGAAAGTATTTCACTCGGGATCCACAAGCGATCATTTTAGCAAACACTTCATAGCCAATGCAAATTACAAACAGACTTCACAAGCTCTAAATGATCGCACAATAAAGGGTCCAAAATGGTCCACTACAAACCGAAATCCCAACAAATGCCCACATGACACAACCTTTGTTTACAAGCCTAAGACGAGCACCAAAACCAAAGAAAATGGGGCTACTAAGCCTACTATCAGGTCTTTACATACAGTACAAAGCATGAATAAAAGCAAAAGACACAAACATACATGAGCATTACATCAAACACCCCGTTTACAGTTTTGTCCGTGACATTCTTCCCCACTTATTCCTTCGACGTCCTCATCAAAGTCTTTGCAAACGCTGCATCTCATTGTCTTTGCTGAGTTTTCAATCTTCTGCTCTAGTTGCAATGCACCTCTTGGCTCCCAGCTAGACTCTGTCGCTGTTGTTGAGTAGTTGAATCTTGATCGACCATGCTGCTTCAACTCGCCAATGAGACTCTGGTGTGGGGTCGACTGAGTTGTGCTAATCCCTGTTGTTTCCTGCGGATCTCTCGAATAAAAGAAAAGAACATCCTTAGTATACGTTAGTCTCTCAAATGTCTCATGCCGCTTGAACTAGGTGGATGCTTGTTGGAGCTTTAACGAGCATCGCCTCGTAGACTTTAAAGTTTTTAGGTCCTTCCTTTGTAAAATTTGTCCACCGATTCTACTTCCACTTAGTCGTCACTTCCAAGTAGGTTCGCATCACTTCCGCTTTCGATTGGCATTCGGTTGAGAAATAAAACGGATAATCTACTCTCAGTAGCACTAATCACCAATGTTGAAGATTTAACAACTATTGTCTTCCATTAGGTTTCTTCGAAAGGTCTTTGAACCTATGCAGAGCTCCTATGCTAGATAGATAAGAGAATTGGGATACTCAGTTTTGCCCATTCTCTTAAGAGTTGATAAGGCAAAGGTTACTTGACTTCGCCCGCCTCCTCAAGGGTTGTACTTCATGCATCGAGTTGATTACTAGCCTTCGCTCGCTCTTTTACTCACACTTCTGAAGCACTCGAAGTGTTTGCACTCCTTACGTTGAGTTAGCTACTGTGATTCACCTTATCAATGCCATCGCACTTTTGGAATGCAAGAAGTTTTCATCCCAACGTGGAGCAAGTCTTTAATAGTTTTGGTCGCCTTTAGGATTGTACCATCTTCTCCTTCATCTTTGTTGTCTACTCCTCCGAGTCACAAAGGTACAGCACTACGTATTGCCTACTTCGTTCCTTGATCGAGCACTCTTGCATCGACTCAAAGTCCTCTACTTTCTACTATCTTAATGAGAAGCTCGTTGACACCGATCTTACAAAGTTTCCTGACCTCTGCCCTTCAGCCTTGTCTCGGTACTTAAAGAGTTTTTCTTTGCATTCTTCACCTCCTCAGCCTCTTCCATGACCAAGCATTCTCCCTCCGTGAGAACAAGGGATCGATGACTTCACGGAAGTCCCACCTTTACGGTACCATGGCGCTGCCATGCCTATGGCCCTACTATTCGTCACCTCGCATCTGCGTCCCTTCATGATCGGTAGATCTGCCTCTATGGCACTGTGCACTCCTCCGAGCCCACCTTCATTCTAGCCGATGCTAGGTTTTGGGTAGCTAAGTCCCTTTGGACTCGTCGTCGCTTCCTCGCCCCTTTCAACCCCCTGCTTCAACACCTCTGTATTCTTCGAACAGTTCCCTCTTGGTCGATGAAAAGACAGATTGCAACTCCCATGCATGGCCTCCACCATTATGTTGCAGGGTTCGCACCGATTCTGTTCTCCTTAGCTTCCTTGGTAGTAACGTTCGCTTACTTGGCCTTGCCCTCTAACTTACCGAGCTCACTTAAGCGAATATAAGCTCTAGAGCAGTCCAACTCTCTGACCGCTCCGATCATACCTCTGCTTGATCAAGTCCCCCCCCCCATGGGACTGACTGGTACTTGCATTCGAAATTCTCCCTTGGTGGTACATAACCCCCATATGCTTATGACCAAGGCTTTTATCCGATGTAAAATTTGATGCACGCACGGAAGACCCGCTTCTTTAATACCATGGCATTCACTCCTTGAATCCATAGCCTTTCTTGTCGTCGTGTTATTCACCGAAGTGGAGCTCCCAATAACTCCCGATCATACCTTCGTATGATCTAATCCCTCGCGGGACTAGTTTCGTGTGTATCGCATTACCACGAATTGTTCCACCACGATCCGCTACACCATGTTGTCTCCTGATGACATCTTCATTGCATTCTAATCACTATGGAATGAACTCGGATTGTGATCCCTCTATGTGGCCTCTGCCAACACATCATAGGGCCTCTTCCACCTTCGATTGTGTTCTCTCCTTTGGTAATTAACCTTCGTCCATCGCTCTTAGGTCATACCCAAACAAAGCATAGCTCTAGGATAGTCCATCGCCTAGCAGCTCCCGAAGTCCACCGACTTCTTTGAAATTGGTGCACCATTGTTTAGATCTTGGGCCTCTACCCCCACCAGCACAATCTCCATTATACATCGCTTTCTTCGTGGCAACTCAAATGGTAGCACTATAGCGTATTCCTCAATAGTACCCGCCTTCGCGTCCTCTTGCCCCGTGCCAAAGTATTCTGAACCCAATTTCACCTTCACAAGTTAAGTCGCCTTGGTTCCTCCGTCAAATGCTTCTCCGAGATAAGGTGCATGTGCCTCGAAGCTCCCTTTATCTTTAGCACTATGCAGGATGAGTCCGCTCTATCAGAATGAGGGACCCATGGAACGACATGATCCTGCTCTTGCCACTACAAGAGTTTATGTTCTTGACCTCTATCCAAGGAAAGCTTCATGTCTTCGTTCCATATTCCATCTTCTATGCCGACTCTCTTCATGCGGCTTAAGTACTTCACCAAGTTATACCCAAGTTACTTCGCTCCTCGATTTACATTGAGTTGATGGTGGCCCTCGCACCTACCATTGCACGGGTCAGCCCTCCGTTGAGTTTAATCTTCATATCGACTCAAAGTGTGCCTTCATTTTGTGTTGTCTTGGGTCGCTCCCCCACTTAATCTCACAATACATCCACCAATACATTACCTCATGAGAGATCATGTGATGACTCCTCACCACTCGCTCAGTCCGTTGAGCTTTGTGGGGTTGTTGTCTTGAGGTACTCCTCAACATATGCGATTTGTTGCACATGATTCTCCCTCTGGAGAATCGAGACTTATCCCTCCAAGGTATCTATCCCGTTAGAGCAACTTCTCTCATCGCATCCTACCCTCTGGAAGTTTCGAAGACCACCATCCCCTTAGACTACTCCGCCTTACCGAAGAAACTGTGTATTTTTCTGCCCCCACAAATGCACTTGGTAGATTAGGACTCCTCACCAATACAACCCCTGCTGCACTCCTCAAGGCCTAACAACATGCTAAACTCACTGCACACTTCAGCCTCCTACGGACGTATCCTTCTTATGCCGGAGAAAAAGTTTCAATGCTCCATGGCACTGAGTTTCGATCGCCTTGAGATGGCCACGAACATTCCATCGTCCGCATACAAACCCTTGCATGAGTATCGAATTCTTCGAGTTAGTAATTCCTCTCAACTCTGTGAGCTTTGCATAACTCTTTTGATCGCTGAGCAACCCATTCCACTTTGCACAGTCTCATCCTTTACCAAGCGCCTCACTTGCCTTGAGCACCATCAAATATGGTTGCCAACGTCGAGCCGTAGTTGGAACTCAATCATTCCAACCTTTGTGCGTTACGTATTCTTCCTAGCTTGCTTGTCCTCGTGGTGCCTCTTGCGCGAAGGGTTGGTCATTCCTCTGAATACCAATCTCAGATGCCCGGTCCTCTAAGCGACTCCTTTTCCCTACATCTCCATGCCCGTCTCCCCCAAACGGTCGCGCGTGCTGGTTGTCCTCAACGCAACCCCGCTAGGTCCCCCACGTTTACATGTCAAGTGTTTTTATATATGCTTGTCCCGCTTTGATACCATATGTCACACACTTAGCTGGTTTTGCCTAAGTCATACGGCACCCTTGCATGTCCATCCGTAAAGGTTAACCTCCCCAAAACCTCTTATGGTCCCTTAGGACCTACAAAAGATAAAACGAGTTAGAGAAAGCGTTTCACTCAGGATCCATAAGCAATCATTTCAGCAAACACTTCATAGTCAATGCAAATTACAAATAAACTTCACAAGCTCTGAACGGTCGCACAACAAAGGGTTAAAAATGGTCCACTACAGATCGAAATCCCCACAAGTACCCACATGACATAACCTTTATTTACAAGCCTAAGACAAGCACTAAAACTAAAGAAAATGGGGCTGCTAAGCCTACTATCAGCCCTTTACATGTTGTGCAAAGTATGAACAAAACCAAAAGACACAGATATACATGGGCATTACATCAAACACCCCGTTTACAATTTTGTCCGTGACATTATGTGGGCTTACTACTCAGTTGACAAGTATGAACCAAAGAGTAAGCCCCGTTTCTGTAGATTACCTGGTGGTAACCTACTCACAAACTGGTCCTCACAAAATTTGATACCATGTGATCAACCATACATGACATAAACTAAATCTGCTAAGAAACTTTAAACCAAACACATTAAGTTTCTAAATGGTGAACATATTTTGGTTTTAGTCAGTACAGTGTGTCCAGTATTAACGAATATAGGATGCCATTAGAGGGTCATTTACCTTGTTATGTCTCTGGACCTTTAATTGAAAGCTCTCTTACAGGCACCTCCAGAGTAACCTGTCAATTGATATTAGCACATATTGATTCAAGAATCAAGAAGTACAAACAAAGAAAATGGCAACTAATATAACTCTGGCCCACCAATATGGCAATAGGTGGTCAAACGCTGTAGATGTTAGAATTGTCAAAGCTGTCTCTACATGATTCAACTACATCCAGATCTACGATTATTGAAAAGTCACTAGTAGGTGACTTGAAAATAGAAGGAACAGCAATGCTTTACCTCCTTAAAGACTTCACTATAAGAAGCATCAACATATCCCTGCACCCATAAACAGCCATCATTACAAAAATAACTTGTAACTGTTACTACTGGCAACAAATGCATGTAGTATACATATCAATAATGATGTGTGGTGAGAATACCAATTTCCTAAAAAGATTAATTGATGCTGCATTTGAATCTGCGATTTTGGCACGAAAAGTATGAATTCCATATCTCTCAACTGCAAAAGTCATCATCATCAAGATAGATTCTTTTCCAAGCCCCTTCTGGCGACTGCAACAGAGAAACGATGGGATAAGTACAGCCTCAAACTGCATGTGGCTTAGAAAAGGTAATTTTCAAATGATTATAATGGTTGAGTCTCGTAGATACAAATATATGTTACAGGAGAGTTGAACCTCGCATCCCAGGGAAAACCTTGACAACCATTCTTCCTGATTATGCTCCACAAAATAGCTTGCTTTTAATCATCTCTCACAAATAGTTTTAGAAGAAATAGAAGCATCATGCATGAGGGTCAGGAACCTCTGCAATTTTCACAAAATACCACAAGTACACTGAACATACCATATTTATATAGTACAGGAGACCATACTAGTTCAGTAGTTCATACCGGCATATTAAACAATCTTAGTATCGTTATATCGATGTATGTTTCAACAAATAGCTTGCTTTCAGTCATCTCTCACAAAATTGGTCGTAAAAGCAATAAAAGTGTCATGCATGAGAATCTGGAACCTTCACAACTCCTACAGAATACCATAGTACACTGACCATACCATATTTATACAGTACAGGTGACCCTACTAGTTCCTACCAACATATTAAACAAATTTAGTATTCTTTTATTGATGTACCAAGGTATACCATACTGCTCAGCACATACAGATAGGATTCCAGAATGAGTCTCAATACCAATTTATTAAAACCTTATTTTCTAGTAACTTTTGTTGACATATCAAAGCTTATCATGCTGTACCAATTTGTATACAATGGTACAATAAGATTCTTATGTGGTTACTGGTTCTCATGTTAAAGCCTTGCCTGTAGCAATGATAAATTATGATAAATTCTGTTGATATTAGATTTACTTTAGCAGGAAATTTTACAATCCATGGTGCAAGAATCCAGTTTGACATTTTTTAAGCTACTGATGAGTTCAGGCCACTGATATTTTTTTTAAAAGTCAATAGTTTCACATGAGAAATACAAATTTAACATCTTATAAAATACAAATTTAACAAACTAGAGAAGAGAGAATAAAGTAGAGATCAAACTATCAGGCCTTTTCCTTAATATCAGGAGTAATGCAAAGAGGAGCACCATCCATTGCTTTACAAGGAATAGATAGAACCATATGTAATAGATGATGCTTTTCTCTTGATCTCTTCTAGATATCAAATATCAGCAAGGGATTAAAGAAACATTCAAATGGGAAAAGAAATAATCTGCTTTTTGACAGGGTTTCACAATAAGAATAGCCAAGAAGAGTAACCATTAGAAGGAAAACACACAATAAGCAAGAACCAGGTAGTAAGGTAACCTTTAAAGGAAGAGCCAATTTTTCGTTGATCTAAATCAATTTTGATCCAAACCCTTTTCTCAAGCCAATTACTATTTCTGATCCTAAAGAAGAAAAATATAGTTAGTGGTTTTTCTGTACATAGTAAACCAGCCAAGAACTTTATTATTGTAGAGTTTAGGATGAGCCCTCCCAGAAGGACTATCAAAACTTTTAGATGCCTAAATCTCTCCTAATAAACACCATAGCCATGCAAAAAACAACTATTCAGGAGTTTTTTCTCTTAAGAAAAAATTATCATCAGTTAGGCAATTACTTAAACAAGTTAGCAAAATCATATAGCATTAAGAAACTTGCCCAGCACTAAGAGTCACTTCTCCATCTAGAAAATAATTATAATACAACTCGATAACTAAACAAACTGGTTATGCAGACTGTATCCTTGTTACTCTCAAATTGACCAAACCCTAGAACTAAGCTAACGTTGTCCTGCATCAGTAAGAATCAGGCTTCTGAGACAAGTCAGCATTTTGAATTTTGAATAAACTGACATGTCTTTGTCATATTGGCATCCAATGTATAGCTGGGACAGAAAGAAAGTAAAGAGCTGATATTTGTCAAAATAAATGCCTGATGATACTGCAGAAAATGGAGCACATGATAATCCATTGCATCATGTGCAAAGACAGAAACCAGTGGATGCCAAAATGAACATTCAACAAATTTAGAGAATACTACATGGAAATATGAAAATTTAAGAGAGACAGACCAGCTAGAGAAAGGCCTACAGATTCCTCATCAGCATGGAGCAAGCACATGAGATTGGTCTTTCTCAGTCATTGTCCCACTAGATAAATATGAGTAGCAAAACAGATTTATATTACTACTAACTATAAAAGAAACTAGCCACTTTACTGTTCATGCAGATAGAAATAAGAATATTAGATGTTCCATTTTTATCAATGACATTAGGCATAGGAGATTCAATCGTAATTATGAATCCCAAAATATTTCTGAATTTCCCAAATACTAAGAATCTAGCAAGTTTACCAAATGCTTCATCTAATTGATTCCTGATTTGCAGAAACATTGCCAAGTCACTATTTTTGCTATGAAGTGAGCACAATACAGAATCATATAAGCTCTTGGGTCAATGATTCCAGTCCACTATGTTCCCTTCTGCTTTAGTTGCTGAGAGATAATCAGCAATCATTACATGGATATTTTGCAACTTTTCCGAGATCCTTGACTTTCTTGCTGATTTAAATATCCATGACGGATTTCAAGAACTTGAAGCTCTTTTATTTAATCTTGGTACAGCCTCTTCAATAGACCAATCAATACTATTTTAGAACTTAACATAGCCTCTTGTAACCACCTTATGTTAAGACACACAATGTCACACCTAGATTCCATATTAACAAGCATTTTTTAATCATGCATGTTACTTTATGTCCTTTCTTTCAATTTTGTTCCAAATAGTTAAACCATCTCGGGTTGAACTGACCTCATGATGAATTAGCAGTCATCATTACATGATATCCTATATGGTTCCCTTCAGTTGTGGGGTCTCTGGCTTGTTGGTGTTGTCAACTAAATTGTATACTCCATACTTGTTCTGTACGTATTTACAAAAAATATTAGTGGAATTGACCTCTGTTTTCACGCTGTTAATGTGGGTCCAATTAATTTGCAGCAAACAGGAATATGACCATTAATGCCTCAGCATCGCAAGCATGATAGAATTTAACTACGTTGACAAATAAACATATTTTTTTGTGCTTAGCAAATTTGTCACATTTGATAATAAAAAGACTGATTAAATGAATATCCTCTCTAGTCTCTGCATAGGAGTGAAAGATCTGTGCATTAAATATTTTTATTCTGTTTCAACCAAGAAGGTTAGCTTTTATTGCTGCCTGCAGCTGCATGCATCAGATATGGACATTAGACAATGAACTTAAACATATTTTTTAAATTCAACTGATGAGTAGATATAGTAATTATTTCTACAGAAGTTAAATGCTATTGATGACTAATATTTGTTGAGCAGCTAAACATGCATATTGAGTATTACATGAACTGAAGAGTTCTTTAATTTAGTGCAATCACAACCAAACGGTTTTAGGTAGGATCAAATAGTTCAAACTAAACTAAATCTATGGATGCATCGTTTAACCTGTATAAGATCAAATATTTTTCATTCAAATGATAGAACATAACGGATAAAAGAAAAACATTGTTGCTTGTTCTCATTCAGCAAGTTGAGATCTTTGTATAATTGATCTTACTAACGCCGTTCTGACAACAAAATACCAAATTGCTTGAAAAATCTTTACTCTGGTCATAACAATCTTACATGTAACTCTCACCGTTTGTCCAAATAAACAAATTTAAACCTTCATATCACATGTATATCACTAGTAATAAGAGCAGTAGTCAGTTTCACAAAGCCAGATCACATGTCACCCAATTAGAAATCCAAAGTCAGTCACCAGATCAGTGTTTCTCATTTCCAAAGCTAGAAGTAAAAGCATCATCAAGTCCAAACACTTTGTAACATGTCCTAGACCAGTAAAGCAGAATCCTTGCACAATCTTCAAATCTTCACCCGAATTAAATCCCCTCATCGCCCATTTCTTTTTGCTTGGTGGTACCAGGTTAGCATAGCTCATTTCTAATACAATCCAATAGTAATTTTATAATGTTCTCCATATGTATGACTTGTTCAAGTTAAAATAGTAATTGAAAGAAAATCAAACAATTTCTTTACATAAGCAAAGTAAGTGGGTCACATATTTCAAGATGTTATGACAAAAATTTGTGGCATTATCTATTTTAGATATATGCAAATATACATACTGTTTTTATTCGAGGATTGACCATATTATAAATTGATAGATTAAACCCACTTATCTTATAAACTCAATCCTAATTTTCAGCATTTGACAGCACTTTAAGAACATAAGAAATAAACGGTCCCTGCAAAATGCATGTCATATTTACAGCATGTTAGTGTACTTAAAGAACAATAAGAAATATATGCAACAAGAAGAATACATGTGAAATTTAGAAGTATGCAATAATAGAGTATCTCTACCTTGTTGGTTCAGCAATCATAATCTCTATTTCTGCAATATGCAAGTCATCAGGATCATTCATGTATATATTCACATCACCAACCATAGCTGAAGAGATGAGTGAAGCAGTGAGATAATCTCATAGCCAACAAACTATACAGTCTAATGTGGAAGAATAATTAAAAAGGTCAGTGCAATTTAGTCATGTTTTTCCTACTAGGCAATAACTAACTTCAGTATCACTTTCTCATAGTTAAATAATATCATTTATTCTTCCTCCTATGGTACTAGATTTCACATACCAGTAAAATTAGTCTACAACAAAATCTTACAAACTTAATAAACCCATTTCATGCACATTGACTATCTTTGCAATTCCATAATCCAAATGGATAGATCAGCTGTTCGACATAGTTAAGTTCTTTTCTACATTGTTATCAATCAATAAATGCAAAAATGGTCTGCACCCTTATTTACTCATTGAACTGGAAAAATCTCACAAAGAATGGAATCAATATGCAGGAGAAATAAAACAATAACATACTATAAAAAAATTGCAAATTCAGTGAAAACTGTAAAGAGCACTAACTAGAAACACAGAATTTAGAAATGTTTAGTGACAAATATTAATGAACATGCACACTAGTGCTATCATTATTCACAGACTATACATATGGACACGCAATGCATGAACCTGGCTGTGCTCTTAAGTTTATAAAAAGTGATGGTATAATGAGATCCTGTGATTTGAATTTAGAAAATGAATTGTGCAGATAAGACAGGATTTTGAAACAGTGATTTAAAAAGGCGCTCGAGCGCTCGCCTAGACGCTCAGGCGAGGCCCGAGCACCTCGTTTAAGGGCTAGATGGCATGCTTCAAAGAGGCATTGCCTGGGCGCTCACCCGAGCCTAGGTGTCGGGCACTTCGGGCATGCGCCCAAGTAATATAAGGCGACCGAACCAGACTTTTTAAGTCTGGTTCAGTTAAATTTGCATTAGTTGGTTCAATTGAACTAACTAACGCATGCAGTTATATCAGCGCACGACCCCGACTCTAAACCCTACGCACGCTTCTCTCATTGTTTCCACCGTCGAAGATTTCTCCCTCTGCATTCTCAGTCGACGATTTCTCCCTCTGCCTCCACCGTCGACGGTTTCTCCCGCTACCTTCGAGTCTTCCTCTGTCGCTAATCGAATCTCCTCAACTTCCGCTATTGTCCACTGCCTACTGTTGTCCGCGACACGACTCCGCTGCCACTACTATTGTCCACTACCTCCTGTTGTCCGTGACACCATAGCTTCCACTGTTGTCTGTTGCCTCCTACTGTCCGCAACTCTGCTGCCTCCTATTATTTGCGACTCTGCTACCTCTTGTTGTCTGCGACTCAGCTTCTCACCGTAACTTATCACTGCGACTTCTCACTGTCGGTCTCTACTCATCCCTACTACTATTAATAGTATGTTAACAATAGATTATTAATTACTATCAAAATAATCTTTATTTATTATATTAATAATATACTATTTAGATTTTAACACTACTAATCTTTGTTTATTTGAAATTATTATTAGGGTTTCAGGATAAATGACAAGTGTACAAAGCAATTCAATAGATTCTTCAATGAATTAAAAAAAGGATCCTGTATGAAAATATAATTATCTAAAGGATCCTAAAGATCCTAATGCAGTTACTTGCATCTTTTGTGATAAGACTACTAAAGGTGGTATTTTTCGTGCAAAGCAGCATCTAGTAAGAAATTTCAAGAATGCAGCAGCCAGCAAGAAGTGTCCATCTGAGGTAAAAGAAGAGTTGCTGGCTTATATGAATATAAAAAAGATGCAAAAGAATGAATTTTATGGGATTTTACCAAAGAATAATGTTAAACATATCAGGGATAATGATGATGAAGAAGATTATTCTAAAAATGTCAACCTAAGTGGGAAAAAAATACATGGCAGAAAAGAAAAATAAGCTAAGCTATGGTTACTAAGAAGGGTAAAAGGAGACCAATGGACCTATATATATATCAAGGATCATAGAAGCAACAAGGGTAAACAGGAGGCTCAAAATTAAGGCAAACAAATATAAGTGATGCTTGTGATAATGGGCCCTCTTGTTCGAGTTATTTGGTTGGCAGATAATGAAAATAAGCTTGCAATATGATATATTTATGAGGCTATGGATAGGGCAAAGGAGACGATTCAAAAGTATTTTAATAGAAATGAAAAAAAATATGAGAAAATATTTGCAATCATTGACGAAAGATAGAATTATCAACTTTATCATCTCTTACATATAGCAAGATATTATTTAAACCCAGAATTCTTTTATAAGATCATATCCGTTGGGTTTGATAGAGAAGTTCAGAATGGGTTATATCAGTGCATTGCAAGATTTGTTCCAAGCCTTGAGATGTAAGATAAAATTATTCATGAATTATCTTTTTATAAGAATGTCGATAGCCTTTTTGGAATTCCAATGGCAATTCGATCCAAGACAATTACATCTCTAGGTATTAATAATTTAATATAATTAATTTCATCTATAGTATGTTACTATGTTATTACTAATAATAAAATAAATTTTATAGCTGAATAGTGGGGTCTATTTGAAAATTCCACCCCGAACTTGCAGCAATTTGCTATCAAAATGCTTAGTTTGACATATAGTACTACGGGTTATGAGCGAAACTAGAGTGTTTTTTAGCATGTAAGGATCACATAATATTTTAATTTATTTTTTTATATAGATGTATTAATATATTTTCAAATTATATGACATAACAGATTCACTCAAAGAGAAGAAATTGGTTGAAGCATCAATGATTACACGATTTTGTTTATATAAAATATAATCAAGCTTTGAAGGCTCGTCATGATTTGTGAAATAGAATTAATCCGATCTCATTACAAGACATTGATGATTAAAATGAGTGGTTGCTGAGAGAAATGAGTGCGAACTTGAAATATGCCGAAGATGAGCTTGTATTTGAAGATAATAGCTTGACATGGGAAGATGTGGCAAGAGCTTCAAGTGTGGAGAATTATAAGCATATACAAGATAGATGATGAAGAGAAGAATAAGTGCAATAGCATCAAGCTCGGCTCCTATTATTGTTAAAGAGAATGAAATATATTTTGATGAAAAAGGACCAAAGGAAGAGAATGAACTCAATGAAGATGACTTGTTTGAAAATGATAACGATGTTAATTATGATGATGAATGACTTTGATGTAAAACTTTATTGTTTTTAATTTTGAGTATTTTGACATTTTTGCTATTAGGAGATGGATAATGTGACTTGGTACTTTAGTTTTTTTTAATTTAATGTCATATTTTTATTTAAATAATCATATTTATTAATTATATTATATATTTTAATATTTTAAAATTTTAGAGCGTCTCGCTTCGCTCGGGTGAGCGCCTAGCGCTTTTTAAATCACTGTTTTGAAATGAAATTCTTATGTTCACTACGAAAAAGGCCCATGTAAAATAAGTTTCAAAAAGAAAGTTTGGAAGTAGGTAACATAAAAGAAAGGAGAAGACAGCCATGTCATTCACTGTTGCAGATCCCTTTTGTGTTAGTAATCTAGTGGAAGACTAAAGATATACTCAAAAATGACACCTATTAGCCACAGATTTCCAATCAGCAAAAAAAAGTAATAACTAATGTAATTCACTTTAAGTTTTATTCAAAAAATGTAAAAAAACCACAATTAACACCTAAGAAAAAAGATCTAGCCCCTATAAAGCTTCCCAAAACACTATGAAAGCAAAGCACCATATAACTATTTCCAATTGAAGGAAAAAGGTATTGATACCATAAAAGTAAAGAGACGAGAGATGGTTGCAAAAGCAGCCATGCCTTGTAAACTAGCATGTCGCAAACTAGAAAGAAAATCTAAAAAAAACACACTAAACAGTCAACAAGGTGGAGAAGCATGATGAGACAGTTGCTCAATGATACCAGGAAAATGGAAATAATGTGTTTCTTTCATTGAAAGCTAAGGGGAAAATCATCTGATGTGGTACTGACTATGGAAAAAAGATATGAATAAGAAAGAAGAATCAATCCAGGTTTAAGTAATCGAAAGAGGGTGATGAAAACAAAAGGAAGTTTGGTCAAAGATTAAAACTATAGTGTCAACATCATTCTCCTCATGGTAAACTTATACATATTTCCATAGCAAAGCTAAATGGTCAGGGAGAAAACATAAAGCCTGACTCAAGATCTTGAAGTAACAATTTGTGTTGCATAAGACTATGAGATCACTCAGCAAATGCAAAGCATATATATCAAAAAATGCACATCAACAGAGGTCTGAAAGATCAAAATTAAAATTAGGATTAACTAGGAATAATACAATAAAGATAAAGAAATCAGTAGAATCTAATATGTGTGTTCAGAATCAATACAGAAATAATATAGAACCACTAACATAGCTACACACCATAAAATTCAAAAACAAAATTTGAGTTTTTAAAACTACATTGCTAAAATGATCTTTTTACCACCAAAAAATCATACAAAAATAATATTAAAACTACAAAAGTTATATTATCAACATTTAGAAAAAAAACTACAAAACTAATACAAATGATAAATTGTGTGAAAACAACAAAAAATTCACTAAAATAACCATATTATACATTTAATAAAAATAAATACTAATAACATCCTACAAAAATAATATTATAAAAACATCTATCCAAAAGCGAACTGCTCCAATTCCTCAAAAGACTAGATCGTCAAATGCGGCACCTATAATTGAGCTATTTCTAGCTAAAACCAAATTCACAAAACCAACTCAATGCGACAAAAACATAAACTGCTTCATCAGGCAAGACAAGCACAGACTACTCAATTTACGATGAATGATGCGATTGAGATGGAAAGAGAACAGAAAGAAGCCAGGTCTAGAGGAAGAACCTTCGACGTGGGGGTCCCCAGGGGCAAAACTACCCTGGATCAGCTGCTTGTCTAGCAATATAAAAGTATGCTCTGCAACCACAACAAACCATCGATCGATCCCATGGATCAGTTCTGAAGAGCAAAGTGATTCGTCAAAGAGGAAAGAAAGAAGGGGGAAAGGGGAATTAGGGTCGATTACTGAGGGGATCCTGGGTCCAGGAGCCGTGCATCTGGTACTCCTGGTGGAGGGTGAGGGGCTCGGAGGCGGTGGCGGCGAGGAGGGCGGGGTCCTGCATCCACCTGTGGTACGTGGGCACGTGCTCCCTCATGTAGGGCACCAGAATCACCTTCTCCCCTTGCAAGCTCCTCCCCACCGGCACCATTCCTCCCACTTCCTCCCATTCCCTCTCCCCCTCGCCCGCAAGTTTAGACATCTCCGGCTGGCGATGGAGAAACGGGGAGCGGAGAGAAGCGGAGGGACTCCCGAGTATGTTATGATTTCTTCGGCAGACACTCTTCTCGGAATCGATTTCTTGTACGATCCCAATTAAAACGAGATGGGCTATCGACAAAGGGCGTTTTTTTTTGGACGAATTTTCGAAAAAAGAAATCACTGGTTTTTGACTTTTTTTTTTATTTCGCAGAGTCTTTAACTTCTAAAATTCAAACGTTATTCCTCCTCACTTTTCCTTTCATCTCTTGCAACCGATTCTTTGTTTCTAAGGCATTTTATCCACACAAAAAAAAAATAAATGTCATGTTGTTATTCGGATTCTAAAAAGTCCATCGTAAATTATTATATTTTGGATGAGGAGTCCTTTTCTTTTCCTACCTTTTCAGTTTTTAATTTTTTTGGGTCAGATTTGATTTAATAAATTCTAAACCGATCCAAATAAATTTGAAACTGCTCCAAAAATATCAGTCGGATAATTTAAGATATTATTGTAGGATGGAAAACTTGAGAAATAAGATTCAAACTGTAACATAAAATTATTAAAAGTTTATAAAATAATTTAAATTATATATCAACACATTTCAACATAAATTTTAGACAGTTTATTCTTAAACAATATTTTAATAATTTTTTAGTACAATATTCAGCATACAATATATGGAAATATTAAAACGAGCAAAAAAGTAACTAAAAAACTTTGAATAAAATAGATACTATTTGATCATAGATGTTATTTAAAAAAATTAATTTTGATAATTAAATATCATAAAATTTTTTAAAAATTAAAAAGGGTACTTATTATCTTAACATCATATTCTAGTGATTCTGAGATGATTAGTATTATTATTTAAATTTTAAAAATTTTATAATAATTAATAATCGATTTCTAAAATAGATTATATGATCAATTTATTTTAGTAAAAAATCCAGGGTATTTTCGTTCAAATAGAAAACAAAGCACAAGCAAAAATAAATACGAGGATATCATTCGATAAAATATCAATAGTAATTTTTTTTTGTGTGGATAAAATGCCTTAGAAACAAAGAATCGGTTGCAAGAGATGAAAGGAAAAGTGAGGAGGAATAACGTTTGAATTTGTTTGTAAGCATTCATATATATCAACATGATGATCTTCCTACCTGCATTGAATTAAAACACATTTGTTCGAGTGTAAATGTTGGACGTTGAAAGAGTCGAAGCTTAGAACGGCAATGATACATCGTCGCCAGTAATACCTTCCAAGAAGAGGCACATTTAATGAGCTTACAGTAGAAAACTTGACTTTCATGTTCTTGGATGATTAGATCGATCGTTTTAAGATGTTTGAGCCTTCAGATGATGATATCAACAGAGTCACCAAAAGGTAGCCCATCAAGTGAGCCTTTGTCACTTAGAGAACGGCATTCAATCTCCATGTACTTTTTTCATCTCTTCCTTTGTCCTTCATCACCATAGGCCGATCCTTCATCACCATAGATCAGTCTTTAGCCTACTCACCTCTTGTCTTGTTCTCTCCTACTGCTGCCATGACTGTGCAGACCATCGAGAACTACAAGGTGGAAGCGGAGGTCCACCGTCGAGATCACGCCCTCTGCAAGAAGAAATCCGTGCAGAACTTTACTAGTCTCCTACTCAAGTTTCATGAATCTATTTGAATGTTCAAGCATCCAATGGAAACATAATTCGTACCATTGTCTGAGTCTCAAACACTCCTTTACTTCAAGTTTTGTTAGACAAAGTCTGCAGAACGTTACATTTAGGTTCTGATCCCTAAACTTCCACTTGGAATAATAAATAACCATGCCAGGAGTTACTTACAAAAATTATTAACTTGAGTCCACTAGGCTAAACATAAATCGCATATATTGAAACTAGACACATCATTCTAAGATATCTTCAAATATAGAATCACTTCTGTCCAGAGAAAAAGATGTTGATATAAAAAATACTAATTTAGAGAATCAACCAACAAACATAAACTCCTTAAAATTGTATCAGATACATTTATATTGTTTAACATTTCTTACATGAGAACATTTTGAATTTTAATAAATTTTTTTATTGGGTTAATTAAAACCCCTCTAAGACTCCTTTTACACATTCTTACATAAATCTATCAAGAAAACTCTAAAGTACTCAAGGTATTTTTTTATACCTCTTCCTCTGTTCAAATACATAAAATATTTATATAATAATCCAACTTTAATAGCTAAGGTTTTCTTTCTAAATTTCTTATCCTCTTATCATGGTTATCCCACTAATTTATACTCTCTTGTCATCCGAGTAATCTCACAGCATTCTTAATGTATTCACGCTATTGTGTAATTTTGTGACTCTTCCCTTGGCTTTTATCGGTTGTCTATATTAGTACAATCGGTAATCTATCAAATTCATTTCTAAACTCAGCTTGTCTCCCTTGATTTTAATGATGTACCATTTTATCTTATTGGCGATTACAACAGTACTTTAGATGCTTGTGATAAGCGAGGCAAATAGAGTTTCTTGGTAACTCTCTGTTCATTGTTTTTGGGATTTTGTGATAGGAATGGTTTTCAGGATATCAAATTTTACAGACCTAGGTTCACCTTATCGGACATAAGGTTTTGCAAAAGTCTGTTCAGCTGGATCACACTTTTCCAAATGTGTCTTGCTTGAACCTGATTGGAAATTCTTCCATTTGTCATCTTACAAGATCTTGCTCCAACCGCTATCCTCTTTTGTTTCGGATTCTTCATAAAGTCGTTAGGAATAATTGGTTTTGGCCTATCAACAACATGCAACCGGATTTTGCAACTAATCTTCATTACCTTTGTGGGTCTTTGTCCCATCGGATCTAGACTTGTTTGGGTTGCCTTGAGGATGTTGAAGAACCTCAGGGAGTATCACGTGTGTAACGGAAAGTAAAAACAAAAATTAGTTTTTCAAAATAATTTTTTTGGATTATCGTGCAAAGATCGAGAGTGTAAAATTCAAGAAACCAAAAACTGCATAAAGGGTATGAGACGTTCTTATCTAGGGGAACTCATATATCTCCTAAGATCGTAGATTCTAGTCCATAGATGAAGAAACTCTCGCAAACTCCTCTCTAACAGTGATCCACATAATGGACGCAACAACGACGCATCTCCTCATGCAAAATGTTTCTTCCTCGTGATCGTACACTACCACGTAGCAGCAAATAAGGAGGGATTTGTTGGGAAATCTTGAGGGCGATATTGCTAGTCATAGGTGCCCAGCAAGCC
>LVTN01002362.1:21758-38327 GCA_001649415.1 Musa itinerans
GCGCATTTACAAAACATATTTCAAAGCTCAGTATTTTCAGAATCTGCATTTAGACGTAAACCGGTTTTATCGTATGAACGTCGTATTTCAGTTTGCGCTTACATTCTGATTTCTATCATAACTGCAAACTGCCTTCATAGATTTACTTTAACGTCATCTCGCTTAATCTTAAGTTAAAGTAAGAATCAACTTTTACACCGAAATCATCTATATCGTACGAACGAAGTTTTAATCGTCGAAAGATTTCCGCTGCACTAATTCACCCCCCCCCTCTTAGTGCTCTTGATCCTAACACGTTGCCCCTTCTCCATCACCGTTGCTACTGTTCAGAGCGACCGCCGGTCCTGATGCTGCCCAGCCAATAGCCACCACCGCTGCCGCTGCCCCCCCTCCCCCCCGGCCAGCAACCTTGCCTCCTCGCTGCCCACATCTCGCTCGAGCGAGAAGGGTCACGGTCACCATTTCCCAGCCAACGGACCACCCATCACTGCTTCTACCATCGGCGACGCTACCCTAGCTACACTGCCATCGCTGCCTTCCCTTGGTTGCAGCTTCGGCTGTGCGATATGTCAACATTGCTGTTTCTGTGGTGCGATAGAAACAGAGCAGCCGCCGGTCCCGCTGCTGTCACAGGTGCTGGTTGCCTCTACCGCCGCTACTACTTCTCGGCCACTTCAATGCCGCCCCTCTCCTTCGTTGTCAAGCCACCACCGCTCCCAGCCACCATGCGACAACCGCCGCACGCCACCCAACCGCTTATCCCCTCCTTGCTCTACATCCGTAGTGACAAAAACAGGGCAACTCACCGGTTGCCCTTGTTCCCAACCGTGACACCGCCGACTCCTTCTCCACCACTGCCGCTACTTCTCGGCCGTTCGACCACCACCGCCGCCACTCCCTAGCCAGCAACCTCCCCTCCTTGTTGCGCTGTACCCGCCACAACCACATCCTCTCCCCATTTAAGCCATCTGGTCGAAAGGGGCCCTTGCCTCCCCTGCTTTCGGCTAGCCCCACCGCAGCGGCTGCATTCCGGCCAGGAACCACCGTCACCATTGCTCCCTGGCTAGCATTCTTCCCTACTTGCTGCTCCACCCTGCTCGAGTGAGAAGGGCCGCGGCCACTATTTTCGGGCCAGCGGACCAACCCCCTCGTCGCTTCTATCGTTGGTGACGCTGCCTCAACCGCACCACCATTGTTGCCTTCCCTTGGGTCGCAGTTGTAGTCGCTCGGCCATCCCTACTGGCGGCGATCAAACCAAGGCAACCACGACCGCTGCAGCCACCGCCGTTTCCTCAATCAAACGCGATCCCTCGGTGTCACCAGCTCCTCCTTCCGTAGTGCGACAAAGACAAAGCAACGCTGCCTTCCATCCGCATCGTCACAGCCACCGCAGAGGTGAGCCCTTGGTAGCACTGCCCCAGCCGCACCATCACCACAGGTTGCCATCACCGTAGCCTCGACCCCGCTACTCGGCGATCTCCCCTTGGGTCGTAGCAGCTGTAGCCACATCGACGCAGTCGCCTTTTAGCCCTGGCGCTCTCACCCCATGCACCGACAGAAATAGGGTAGCAACTCTTCCTCCAACGCAGCGACCGCAGCACTACCCTCGGCGTCCACCTCCTCGGCAACTTCGCATTGACAGTGCTGCTGCCCTTGACCGACATCAAAAATAGGAGTTGAGAACCCAGATTTGTAGTCTTGTGCAATGGCCACCGATAACTCAGTGAAAGCACAAATGGAAGCAAGGGAAATCAGAATTGAGAATCGGCTACAAGAAACACTTAATGATTTTAAAAGGAGCCTACTGGAGAGCCTCAGCAAATTTCAATAAGATAGGGGCTCAAGTTCTACATTGCATAGATCTGAAAATACAGGAAAAGGGCTCCAAGATTATGACACAAACTACTCACATATGAAGGTGGAATTTCCGAGATGGAAAAATGGAGATCCGACTAGTTGGATCTCTAAGGCGGAAATTTTTTTTTGTTTTCACAGAACCCCAGAAGAATCTAAGGTAGAAGTGGCCTCAATCCAGCTCGAGGGATATGCACTCCAGTGGTACGATTGGTATGAAACTATCTACGGAGTTCCTTCGTGGGAGAAGTTCAAAAGAGGGCTTCTTGTTCGATTTGGCACATTCGAATATGAGAATGTTGATGACCAGCTAGCCAAAATTCTCATATTCGGATGTGCCAAATCGAACAAGAAGCCCTCTTTTGAACTTCTCCCACGAAGGAACTCCGTAGATAGTTTCATACCAATCATACCATTGGAGTGCATCTCCCTCGAGCTAGATTGAGGCCACTTCTACCTTAGATTCTTCTGGGGTTCTGTGAAAAGATAGAATAGTATTTTTCATAGATTGCTTTAAAGAAAGGGTTATATCACTATTTATAGAGTTCCACCTTGAGTCCACTAGGACTTGGACTTTTAATAATAATTAAATATTAAATAAACCTCTACCCAACTCTACTTGAACTAAATAAGACTCAATAAACAACTAGACTAAACAGACTCAATAAACATTATTCAAAAGCTCAGAAAAAGGGTCCTAACAGTGTAGACACTACCAACTTAGTTCAAATTCTGTTCAGAAAGTAGGCTATGGACTCTACGGCGTATCCTTTGAATGAGAGGGGAAGGTTGGAAAAACTCCTCATGGACCGCACCATATCTAACAGCATGTGATTCCTTCTTTCTAAAATACCATTGAGTTGAGGTATATAAGGAGGGGTCCATTGGGATAGAATCCCATAGTCCTTGATGTTGAATCTCGGATTTTGATGATAAAACCAATTGATAGTGTTTATGATCTGATCTACGTTTTGAGTGACGCAGGATGCTTCGATTAAGGAGAGACAATTAAAGCAGGAAGAATCATGTTGGGCCAAAGAAAAACATGTTAAAGGATCGGTTGACATATCAGTAGAAGGCTTCGGGCCATGAGTTCGGGCATAGGGCCAAGAAGAGCGGATATTGTGCCAAGGAAATTGGAGTTGTAGAGGTCAACTGGCTGATTGGGCAATAGGCCGCAATAGAGGATGATGCGTTGAAGAATTGGACGGAGTGTCGATGAACCAATGACATGCCAAGACAACATTTGATTAGCTTAGTAATAATTGTCTAGATCGAAGTAGGTTTTAACTATGCAGGATTGACTACGATAGCAAGGCAGAAATCAAAATGAAGTCTTAGAGTCAAGGACATGATTTCGTTGGGAGTTCGAGAGTTCGTTGGAAGTTCGAACGTTCGTCGGAAGTTTTGTTGGAATTGACCGAGAAGTCTAGGAGCTTGCCAAAGTAGATCATCGAAACTCACCAAGAAGATCATCATGAAGTCCAGGAGCTTACCGGGAGTCTGCTGGAACATTGCCGAGAGATCGTCGGAAGTTCGCCGAAAGATTGCTGGAAGCTCGCTTGAAGAAACCTAGACTTACGAACTAGTTTAGCTTAGTAAATGTCTTAAATTTCGTAGTTAGCACATAATTAGGATTAGAATTGGGCCAACCCAATTAGGGGCCAGTTAAGCCCATGTATAGATTATGTTGGGCCAAATAAAAGGCCTAAATAGTGACCCAATAGGTGGAACCGACGTGGCATAGTCTCTAAGATTGTGTCAAGCGGTGGTACCACCAGTCTGGGTGGTGGTACCACCCGGACTCAGTCTCCAAGGCTGTCAAGCAGTGGTACTGCCAGTCTGGGCAGAAAGAAACCAATATATAGGGACTTGTTTAGCTTAGCAAATGTCTTAGGACTCGGATTTAAATTTTGGCTCCATGTTTTGAAGCCATTTGGGGTTTATAAATACCCCAGTTATTTCAGCATGGAGTAGGAAGAAAAGTGAACAAAAACTCTATATTTCTACAGTTGAAAGCCCTTGTAAAGTATAGAGTCCCTCCTAAAGTTTAGAGACCATTCTTAGGGAGAGTGTGAGCGAAGCTTTGTAAAAAGGGGGTGTAAAGGTTCTTTCTTGAGTCTGCAAAAGGAGAATAGAGTTATAAGAAGGAGATTGATCATCGCCTATTAAAGAAAGATCGTTAGTGAATGCTAGTGGCCTTGATAGAAGAGGAATCGATGGAGGACGTAGGTTGCGACGACCGAACCATTATAAACTTGGTTTTACATTTACATTCTTCTTTTCATTGTCATTACTCTATGAGATAATTATTTAGTTCACTTCTTCAAGTCAAGCACATTTCCGATATGATTTTTCATCGAATGAAAGTTTTCCAAAACTGATGATTTTATCAAAAGCACTAATTCACCCCCCTACCTCCCCCCCCCCCCCCCCCCAAAGGGGGTGTAAAGGTTCTTTCTTGAGTCTGCAAAAGGAGAATAGAGTTATAAGAAGGAGATTGATCATCGCCTATTAAAGAAAGATCGTTAGTGAATGCTAGTGGCCTTGATAGAAGAGGAATCGATGGAGTGGATGTAGGTCACGACGACCGAACCACTATAACTTGGTTTGTATTTACTTCTTGCAATTTACATTTACAGCAAACTACCCTTCTTTACTCTCACTGCTCTACTTCCTCATTACATGCTTATGTAAGTGTTTTTAAGTTAAACATATTTCTGATCGATTTAATTGTACAAAGATTTTTCAAATCGATGTTTTTACCGTTGCACTAATTCACCCCCCCCTCTTAGTGCCAACTTGTTCCTAACAGTTGGTATCAGAGCCATATTTTTCTCATTTGGTTTAACACCCTAGAGAAATGGCTCTTTTTGGCTTTCAAGAGGGTCACTCTCTCATTCGTCCTTCCATATTCAATGGGACGAACTACACATATTGGAAAACTCGAATGAGAGTTTTCTTGCTTTTGTTGAATCTAGATTTATGGAATATAGTCGAATTTGGTTTTCAAAAGTCTTCTCTTCTAATGAACGATTGGAATAAGCTAGAGAAGAAGACTTTCACTTTAAATGCAAAGGCTATGAATGCCTTATTTTGCGCCTTGGACAAAAATGAATTCAATCGAATTTCTATGTACGAAACGACTTTCGATATTTAGCATACTCGTGAAATCACAAACGAAGGCACGAATAGAGTTAAAGAGTCTAAAGTCAATCTTTTAATATAAGATTTTGAACTATTTCGAATGAAGCCAAGTGAAATCATTGTTGACCTGTACACTTGTTTTACAGATGTCGTCAATGGTTTGAAAGCACTTGGCAAATGTCTTTTGAATTTTGAACTTGTTAATAAAGTTTTATAATCACTTTCTAAAAATTGGGATTTAAAAAGAACGACAATACAAGAATCTATGAACTTGAACTATTTTTCAATCAAAGAACTTATTGGGTCTTTAATGACCTATGAAATGAGCTTTATGGCACATGTTGAACTTGATGAACTTAAGAACAACCTTTCAAAGAATAGGAAGGATTTGGCACTTAGAACAATTGGTACTGCCCAGTGTCAGGCTGTAGGCGATGGTACCACCCAGTGTAGGTAGTGGTACTGCTTGTACCCTGAAATTTCGAGGATTTAAATTTTGGCTCCATGTTTTGAAGCCATTTGGGGTCTATAAATACTCCAGCTATTCCTGCATGGAGTAGGAAGAAAAGTGAGCAAAAACTCTGTGTTTCTAGAGTTGAAAACCCCTATAAAGTATAGAGTCCCTCCGCCTAAAGTTTAGAGACCATTCTAAGGCAAAGTGTGAGGGAAGCTTTGTAAAAAGGGGGTGTAAAGGTTCTCTCCTGAGCCTACAAAAGGAGAATAGAGTTGTAAAAAGGAGATTGATCTTCGCCTATTAATGAAAGATCATTAGTGGATGCTAATGGCCTCGATGGAAGAGGAATCGGTGGAGTGGATGTAGGTCACGATGACCGAATCACTATAACTCGGTTTGTATTTACTTCTTGCAATTTTCATTTACTACAAACCGCCCTTCTTTACTCTCACTACTCTACTTCCTCATTACACACTTATGTAAGTGTTTTTAGGTTAAACATATTTTTGATCGGTTTTAATCATACGATGATTTTTCAAATTGACATTTTTACTGCTGCACTAATTCACCCCCTCCTCTTAGTGCCGACTAGTTCCTAACACTTGAGGAATTGGGTGAACTCCGTACTCAAGTACTCACCTCCTCGATCTGATTCAAAGAGTCTTGATACTCTTTTCAGTCTAGTTCTCTACCTCAGTCTTATATTCCCTGAATTTCTCGAAGGCCTCGGACTTGTACTTCATCAAGTACACATGTCCACACCTAGAGAAGTCATCAGTAAATGTAATGAAGTAAGAATAACCTCCTATGGCTTGAGTCAACATGGGACTACACACATCACTATGTATGAGTTCAAACATCTCAATGGCTCTCCCTCTAGTTCTACTAAATGGAGAGTTGGTCAATTTTCTACGAAGGTAAGGCTCGTAAATTGTATATGACTCATAATCGAATGGATCTAGGTATCCATCCTTTAGCAACTTTTGAATCCTTACCTCATGGATATGACCTAGCCTACTGATAGTCATAGATTCCCTATAAGCCAATCACATGAGTGATGACACGTGTGACATGATATGCACTCTTTTTGCTTATTATATTATTTGACATTTTATCACTTTATATATATATATGTATATATATATATATACACCACTAATGGGAATCAGATCTTGATGAGATCACGATAACGAGATTGATTTGTCGTAAACATAGGCCTTAAATAATCTCGATTGTAGGTTACTCGAAAGGGACATTGAGATAACTAGATAAATTGGTGTACTATATACCCATCCATATGATGGAGGCAACTGGTCTTAGAGTTTCTCGTGTGAGGACACTAGGGATACAATGTAGGTGCTAATTGGAGAATGAGTTCAATGATTGATTCGTTCATGGAATGCTAGATAGTTGATGATGCCTTATTGTCAAATAGTGATTTCATCGTCTTAGTGGTGTATCTGGCCATAAACCTTGAGACACCAAGGATGTCTTATATGAGACTCTACTCTTTGATATTGGATTTATAGGTTTGGAAGTTTCAAATCTAACACAACCAGTCATCGGGAGTGATAGCCAATTTTACGAGGGCTACTAAGTGTCATTAGAGAATCATCCACTCTCGGTATCATGAGAGGAATATCTTATATATTCTTACTAAAACAAATCCTTGACTAGGGTCATTTGGATTGAGAGAGGAAGAGTTCTCCGAGAGAATCTGATTAGAGCGAGACTCAGGTAGAAACTATATGGGTCTAATAGTACCATGCTCAGTATACAGTCTTTGGGATATTAAATAGATGAAGGACTATAGATACATAGTAACTAAGGATTGACAAGTCCAAAGAATTAAATTCCCCTATATCGTCTAGGGACTATGGCATAGTGGCCTAGTACGTTCGTAGTCAATGAGTCAAGTGAATTATTTTGGTGATAATTCACTACGCTAGAAGATATTCTAATAGGTATGACTCATGGCTAGCTCGATATTGGGCCTAGAGGCTAACACACATATGGTAGGTGTTGTGATGAGTGAAAGTTTGGATATGAGATATCTACTAAAGCCCCTATCTTATGGATATCCAATAAGCCACTAAATTATTGAATCTTATGGATAAGATCCAATAAGAGCCAATGAGATATTATTGGGTAGAGACCTAATAATCTAAGAGGCTTGGGTAGTTGGATGGAGATCCAGTACCCAATATGGTATGATCTATTAGGGTTAAGTTGACAAGGGGCCTCTATAAATATGAGGCAACCAAAGGGTCATAGGCTAGGCTCTTTTTGGCTGACATCTCCTATTCTCCTCTCCCCCTCTTCTTATTTGAACCCTTGCAGATTCTAAGCTTGGGGTTGATCTCTTTAGAGGATCGGCCTCCTTGGAACTCTATAGGGGTTCCTTCCTCCAAGTTGCTGCTCAAAGGCTGCTAAGAAGATTCATCTATTACTTGTCAAAAGAGATGAATACATGACTATTTATAGGGCTTCTAAACCCCAACTCCTAATAAGACTCCTACTCTAAGAAGCAACCTCTCAACTAACCCGAATCATAGCCGGCCTCTTCACCTCTTTAATAGGGGTTGGCTAGGTAGGTTGTACACGAATGCCCCTTTGAATGAAACTCAATTAGGACTCTCCTAGCTAGAGTCCTAACAGACCCACCCTCTTCAAATCAGTCATGTCCTTGAGCTTGACGATCTATGAATTCTGGGAATTTGATTTTTAAGTCATTATAGTTCTTCCAAGTGGCATCTTCTACTAGTAGGTTCACCCACTGTATTAGTACTTCAGTAGTGGGTCATCATCGTCGAGTCACGATCCGTCGATCAATAATAGCACTCGGCTGGGTCTGGAGTTCTCCTTGGGTAGTCATATTTGGTATATGGCTTTGGGCTATCTCGTTATATCCCAGCTTGAGTTTTAAACAAGACACATTGAAGACTGGATGGATTCAAGAGCTGGCAAGTAAGTCTAATCTTTATGCTACTACTCCGATGCACTCCAAAATTTGGTAGGGTCTATACAATCAGGGTGAAAGCTTCACAAATGCTTTGATCTGGATTAATGTTTGCTTGTATGGCTGGAGCCATAGGAAGGCCCAATCTCCTACTGAAAAGTCTCTTTCGCCTTTGTGTTGATCATATTGTTGTTTCATCCTTGCTTGAGCTTTTTCTTGTGATGAGCGAAGCCCTTCGATGAAGTCCATTGATATATCAGTCCATATTGAGTTCGGGATGGGTAAGGGTTGTAGCTTTCTGGGACTTGTCTCTGTCTCGCCTTTATGTCGTTGACATACATCACATTGTGCCACAAATTTAGCAATAATATTTTCATCCCTACCCAATAAAAATTTTGCTTAATTCTCTTATAGATTCTAAGGAACCCGGAGTGCCCAGCCGCAAGTGTAGAATGCATCTCTTGAAGGATGGTCTTTATGCAAGTAGAATTTGGCACAAGAACAATGCGTCCCTTATAGCGCAATTCTTTTGAGTCCCAACTGTAATGAGCCATGGAGCTTGGTGCTTCCTCCAATTTTTTTATAATCTTATTGGTCTCCAAATCTTCCTACCATTCCCTCTTAATATCCTCAAGGAAGTCACTAGTCAAAAGTGAAACAGTCAAAAATTCAGCATGCTCGGATAGTCGCGAAAGCGCATCTGCAATAACATTCTCTTTCCCCTTTTTGTAAGTTATTTCATAATCATATCTAAGAAGCTTTGTTACCTATTTTTACTACTCAGGGGAAGATATCTTCTGCTCCAAGAAATATTTTAGGCTTTTATGGTCGGTCTTGATTTGAAAGCATCGCCCGATCAAGTACAGTCTCCATTTGGTCACTACATGCATAATCGCGAGCATCTCCTTATCATAAATAGTCATCTTGAGATGGGAAGGAGATATTTTCTTACTGGTATAATTGAGGGGGCAACCATCTTACATTAGTATAGTACTAATTCCGACTCCGGAGGCATTGGCTTCAATAACAAAAGTCTTGCCGAAGTCAAGTAGCGCTAGTACGGGCATTGTCATCATTGCAGCTTTAAGTTCGTCGAAGGTAGTTGTGGCTTTGTCTAACCATTGGAAAGCATCTTTTTTCAGTAAGGAGGTAAGGGGTGCATTGATCTTTCCATAGTTTTTCATGAACTTGTGGTAGTAGCCTATTAAACCGAGAAAGCCGCGTAACGATTTTATGTTCCTTGGGGTTGGCCAGTTCTGCATTGCTTCAATTTTAGAGGGGTCCACCGCCACACCTTCCTTTGATATGATATGCTCAAGATATTCCACCTTCCATTGAAGAAAGCTATACTTTGATTTTTTGACAAAAAGAACATGTTCTCGCAAAATCGTCAAAACAATTCGTAAGTGCTGAAAATGACTTTCAAGAGAAGGGATATAAATAAGGATATCGTCAAAGAAAATCGGCACAAACTTAAAGATAATTTCGGAAAATATCATTTATAAGGCTTTGGAAGGTGGAGAGAGCATTGGTGAGACCAAAGGGCATTACCAAAAATTCGTAGTGGCCGTTGTGTTTGAAAGGTGGGTTTCGGTATGTCTTCTTCACACACTCGTATTTGATGATACCCGGATCGAAGTTCCAACTTTGTGAAGACTCGTGCTCCCTTTAATTCATCAAGCAATTCATCTACTACTAGAATAGGGTATTTTTCCTTGATGGTTATGTCATTGAGAGCTCGGTAATCAACGTACATTCTCTATGTTCCATCCTTTCGTACGAGGAGCACTGGTGAAGAGTAGGGGCTACAACTTGGCCGAATAACTCCTGTCTGTACACTTGTTTTACAGATGTCGTCAATGGTTTGAAAGCACTTGGCAAATGTCTTTTGAATTTTGAACTTGTTAATAAAGTTTTATAATCACTTTCTAAAAATTGGGATTTAAAAAGAACGACAATACAAGAATCTATGAACTTGAACTATTTTTCAATCAAAGAACTTATTGGGTCTTTAATGACCTATGAAATGAGCTTTATGGCACATGTTGAACTTGATGAACTTAAGAACAACCTTTCAAAGAATAGGAAGGATTTGGCACTTAGAACAATTGGTACTGCCCAGTGTCAGGCTGTAGGCGATGGTACCACCCAGTGTAGGTAGTGGTACTGCTTGTACCCTGAAATTTCGAGGATTTAAATTTTGGCTCCATGTTTTGAAGCCATTTGGGGTCTATAAATACTCCAGCTATTCCTGCATGGAGTAGGAAGAAAAGTGAGCAAAAACTCTGTGTTTCTAGAGTTGAAAACCCCTATAAAGTATAGAGTCCCTCCGCCTAAAGTTTAGAGACCATTCTAAGGCAAAGTGTGAGGGAAGCTTTGTAAAAAGGGGGTGTAAAGGTTCTCTCCTGAGCCTACAAAAGGAGAATAGAGTTGTAAAAAGGAGATTGATCTTCGCCTATTAATGAAAGATCATTAGTGGATGCTAATGGCCTCGATGGAAGAGGAATCGGTGGAGTGGATGTAGGTCACGATGACCGAATCACTATAACTCGGTTTGTATTTACTTCTTGCAATTTTCATTTACTACAAACCGCCCTTCTTTACTCTCACTACTCTACTTCCTCATTACACACTTATGTAAGTGTTTTTAGGTTAAACATATTTTTGATCGGTTTTAATCATACGATGATTTTTCAAATTGACATTTTTACTGCTGCACTAATTCACCCCCTCCTCTTAGTGCCGACTAGTTCCTAACACTTGAGGAATTGGGTGAACTCCGTACTCAAGTACTCACCTCCTCGATCTGATTCAAAGAGTCTTGATACTCTTTTCAGTCTAGTTCTCTACCTCAGTCTTATATTCCCTGAATTTCTCGAAGGCCTCGGACTTGTACTTCATCAAGTACACATGTCCACACCTAGAGAAGTCATCAGTAAATGTAATGAAGTAAGAATAACCTCCTATGGCTTGAGTCAACATGGGACTACACACATCACTATGTATGAGTTCAAACATCTCAATGGCTCTCCCTCTAGTTCTACTAAATGGAGAGTTGGTCAATTTTCTACGAAGGTAAGGCTCGTAAATTGTATATGACTCATAATCGAATGGATCTAGGTATCCATCCTTTAGCAACTTTTGAATCCTTACCTCATGGATATGACCTAGCCTACTGATAGTCATAGATTCCCTATAAGCCAATCACATGAGTGATGACACGTGTGACATGATATGCACTCTTTTTGCTTATTATATTATTTGACATTTTATCACTTTATATATATATATGTATATATATATATATACACCACTAATGGGAATCAGATCTTGATGAGATCACGATAACGAGATTGATTTGTCGTAAACATAGGCCTTAAATAATCTCGATTGTAGGTTACTCGAAAGGGACATTGAGATAACTAGATAAATTGGTGTACTATATACCCATCCATATGATGGAGGCAACTGGTCTTAGAGTTTCTCGTGTGAGGACACTAGGGATACAATGTAGGTGCTAATTGGAGAATGAGTTCAATGATTGATTCGTTCATGGAATGCTAGATAGTTGATGATGCCTTATTGTCAAATAGTGATTTCATCGTCTTAGTGGTGTATCTGGCCATAAACCTTGAGACACCAAGGATGTCTTATATGAGACTCTACTCTTTGATATTGGATTTATAGGTTTGGAAGTTTCAAATCTAACACAACCAGTCATCGGGAGTGATAGCCAATTTTACGAGGGCTACTAAGTGTCATTAGAGAATCATCCACTCTCGGTATCATGAGAGGAATATCTTATATATTCTTACTAAAACAAATCCTTGACTAGGGTCATTTGGATTGAGAGAGGAAGAGTTCTCCGAGAGAATCTGATTAGAGCGAGACTCAGGTAGAAACTATATGGGTCTAATAGTACCATGCTCAGTATACAGTCTTTGGGATATTAAATAGATGAAGGACTATAGATACATAGTAACTAAGGATTGACAAGTCCAAAGAATTAAATTCCCCTATATCGTCTAGGGACTATGGCATAGTGGCCTAGTACGTTCGTAGTCAATGAGTCAAGTGAATTATTTTGGTGATAATTCACTACGCTAGAAGATATTCTAATAGGTATGACTCATGGCTAGCTCGATATTGGGCCTAGAGGCTAACACACATATGGTAGGTGTTGTGATGAGTGAAAGTTTGGATATGAGATATCTACTAAAGCCCCTATCTTATGGATATCCAATAAGCCACTAAATTATTGAATCTTATGGATAAGATCCAATAAGAGCCAATGAGATATTATTGGGTAGAGACCTAATAATCTAAGAGGCTTGGGTAGTTGGATGGAGATCCAGTACCCAATATGGTATGATCTATTAGGGTTAAGTTGACAAGGGGCCTCTATAAATATGAGGCAACCAAAGGGTCATAGGCTAGGCTCTTTTTGGCTGACATCTCCTATTCTCCTCTCCCCCTCTTCTTATTTGAACCCTTGCAGATTCTAAGCTTGGGGTTGATCTCTTTAGAGGATCGGCCTCCTTGGAACTCTATAGGGGTTCCTTCCTCCAAGTTGCTGCTCAAAGGCTGCTAAGAAGATTCATCTATTACTTGTCAAAAGAGATGAATACATGACTATTTATAGGGCTTCTAAACCCCAACTCCTAATAAGACTCCTACTCTAAGAAGCAACCTCTCAACTAACCCGAATCATAGCCGGCCTCTTCACCTCTTTAATAGGGGTTGGCTAGGTAGGTTGTACACGAATGCCCCTTTGAATGAAACTCAATTAGGACTCTCCTAGCTAGAGTCCTAACAGACCCACCCTCTTCAAATCAGTCATGTCCTTGAGCTTGACGATCTATGAATTCTGGGAATTTGATTTTTAAGTCATTATAGTTCTTCCAAGTGGCATCTTCTACTAGTAGGTTCACCCACTGTATTAGTACTTCAGTAGTGGGTCATCATCGTCGAGTCACGATCCGTCGATCAATAATAGCACTCGGCTGGGTCTGGAGTTCTCCTTGGGTAGTCATATTTGGTATATGGCTTTGGGCTATCTCGTTATATCCCAGCTTGAGTTTTAAACAAGACACATTGAAGACTGGATGGATTCAAGAGCTGGCAAGTAAGTCTAATCTTTATGCTACTACTCCGATGCACTCCAAAATTTGGTAGGGTCTATACAATCAGGGTGAAAGCTTCACAAATGCTTTGATCTGGATTAATGTTTGCTTGTATGGCTGGAGCCATAGGAAGGCCCAATCTCCTACTGAAAAGTCTCTTTCGCCTTTGTGTTGATCATATTGTTGTTTCATCCTTGCTTGAGCTTTTTCTTGTGATGAGCGAAGCCCTTCGATGAAGTCCATTGATATATCAGTCCATATTGAGTTCGGGATGGGTAAGGGTTGTAGCTTTCTGGGACTTGTCTCTGTCTCGCCTTTATGTCGTTGACATACATCACATTGTGCCACAAATTTAGCAATAATATTTTCATCCCTACCCAATAAAAATTTTGCTTAATTCTCTTATAGATTCTAAGGAACCCGGAGTGCCCAGCCGCAAGTGTAGAATGCATCTCTTGAAGGATGGTCTTTATGCAAGTAGAATTTGGCACAAGAACAATGCGTCCCTTATAGCGCAATTCTTTTGAGTCCCAACTGTAATGAGCCATGGAGCTTGGTGCTTCCTCCAATTTTTTTATAATCTTATTGGTCTCCAAATCTTCCTACCATTCCCTCTTAATATCCTCAAGGAAGTCACTAGTCAAAAGTGAAACAGTCAAAAATTCAGCATGCTCGGATAGTCGCGAAAGCGCATCTGCAATAACATTCTCTTTCCCCTTTTTGTAAGTTATTTCATAATCATATCTAAGAAGCTTTGTTACCTATTTTTACTACTCAGGGGAAGATATCTTCTGCTCCAAGAAATATTTTAGGCTTTTATGGTCGGTCTTGATTTGAAAGCATCGCCCGATCAAGTACAGTCTCCATTTGGTCACTACATGCATAATCGCGAGCATCTCCTTATCATAAATAGTCATCTTGAGATGGGAAGGAGATATTTTCTTACTGGTATAATTGAGGGGGCAACCATCTTACATTAGTATAGTACTAATTCCGACTCCGGAGGCATTGGCTTCAATAACAAAAGTCTTGCCGAAGTCAAGTAGCGCTAGTACGGGCATTGTCATCATTGCAGCTTTAAGTTCGTCGAAGGTAGTTGTGGCTTTGTCTAACCATTGGAAAGCATCTTTTTTCAGTAAGGAGGTAAGGGGTGCATTGATCTTTCCATAGTTTTTCATGAACTTGTGGTAGTAGCCTATTAAACCGAGAAAGCCGCGTAACGATTTTATGTTCCTTGGGGTTGGCCAGTTCTGCATTGCTTCAATTTTAGAGGGGTCCACCGCCACACCTTCCTTTGATATGATATGCTCAAGATATTCCACCTTCCATTGAAGAAAGCTATACTTTGATTTTTTGACAAAAAGAACATGTTCTCGCAAAATCGTCAAAACAATTCGTAAGTGCTGAAAATGACTTTCAAGAGAAGGGATATAAATAAGGATATCGTCAAAGAAAATCGGCACAAACTTAAAGATAATTTCGGAAAATATCATTTATAAGGCTTTGGAAGGTGGAGAGAGCATTGGTGAGACCAAAGGGCATTACCAAAAATTCGTAGTGGCCGTTGTGTTTGAAAGGTGGGTTTCGGTATGTCTTCTTCACACACTCGTATTTGATGATACCCGGATCGAAGTTCCAACTTTGTGAAGACTCGTGCTCCCTTTAATTCATCAAGCAATTCATCTACTACTAGAATAGGGTATTTTTCCTTGATGGTTATGTCATTGAGAGCTCGGTAATCAACGTACATTCTCTATGTTCCATCCTTTCGTACGAGGAGCACTGGTGAAGAGTAGGGGCTACAACTTGGCCGAATAACTCCTGTTTTGAGCATATATTTTACAATCCTTTCTATTTCATCCTTCTAGAGATGTGGATACTGATATGGCCAAGTATTTGTTGGAGGTTTGCCCGGAAGAATCTGTACACAATGATCATGTCGATGGGTAGTAGGTAGGTTGCTCGGTTCGTCAAATATATCTAAAAATTCAGCAAGCAAAGGAAGTAGGTTTGGATCTTCAAATTCTGTTGGCTCTCCCTTAGTTTTCTGCTCAAGTTATACCAAAAAGTCACTGCATGCTTTATGCAAAACCTTCTCCATTCATTGTGTGCAAATCATCGTTATGTCACCCCCATGTTTCCCTTGCAGTATCACCTGTTTCCCCTTGCTATAAAATTTCATAATTAGTTTCACAAAATTCCAAGAAATATTACCTAATGTCATCAGTCATTCAATGTCGAGCATGGCCTCATAATCATCAAGAGGGAGGAGGAAGAAATCTGCAATTATCTCTTGGTCGTACAGCAATAGTTTCACTTGCGGGCACCTATAATCACACTTCAAAATTCGTCCGTCGGTGACCTTAACATCATACCGGCTGCAATTTCTCAATAGGTAAGGCCATCAAAACACCAACCCTACTGTTTATAAAATTATTAGTGCTCCCAGTGTCAATAAGAACGATGACAGGTTGTTTCTTCAAAAGTCCTCCAATTTTCATCGCCTACGGGTTCGTGTAACCGGCAAGGGCATTGTTAGGACTCTAGCTAGGAGAGTCCTAATTAAGAGGGACATTCATGTAAAACTTACCTAAGCTGACCCCTATTAAAGAGGTGAAGAGGTCGGCTAGGATTAGGAGGTTGTTTCTAAGAGAAGAATTAGGAGTTGTAAAGGAATAGGAGTCTTGAGTAGGAGTCATATTAGGAGTTGGTTAGAAGTAGGAGTCTTGAGTAGGAGTCCTATTAGGAGTTAGGGTTTAGAAGCCCTATAAATAGCCATGTATTTCTCCTCTTTTGATAAGCAATAGATGAATCTTTTCTGCGGCCTTTGAGCAGCAACTTGGAGGGAGGAACCCCTATAGAGTTCCAAGGAGGTCGATTCCCTAAAGAGATCAACCCCAAGTTTAGAATCTGCAAGGGTTCTAACACTTGGTATCAGAGCAGCGTTCTTGGCATCTCGCTGCCCTTCCATAGCCATCCATTAGCCCTCTACAACCACCCCAAGCAATTTCCACAATTGCTTAAAAGATCGT
>LVTN01002363.1:11679-26290 GCA_001649415.1 Musa itinerans
TTTAATGACCTTTTCTTCTACTGGTTCAATCATAAGAAGTCTCCCTTTACTACAGCGATGCTCACGGCTCCACGGCTCGTCGCAATGCCAACATAACCCCTTCGCAAATCACTCCCGAAGTTCTTCTCTTGTCAAACTTTCTGGTGTAGGGACTCGATTGATAGTAGAGGGGGTTGAGGGCTTTGATATTGCTTGTTGGGGAGCATCCCTAGTCCTCCGGGTTTCATGGTTCAATCGCTCCTCTTGAAATCATGCGAAAGAGATGGCTGCCATAAGCATGTATGGTTGTCGCGCTTTAACTTCTCCTCGGATCTCCAGCTTCAAGCCCTTAATGAAGGTTCCCAATAGCTGTTTTTGAGACCAATCATGAGTTTGATTAGATAACATTTCATACCTGGTTTGGTACTCTTGAATGGTGGAGGTTTGTCGGATCTTTGCTAGTTGTCCGTCAATGTTCTCGTAATCGGTTGGTCTGAAGCGGATCAATAGTTCTTCTTTGAATTGTCACCATGAGAGGACTCCATGAGTATATTTAAACCAGTCAAACCACTGTATGGCATCCCCTTCAAGATGTATAGCTACAATTTTCACCATAGATGTGTCCGCAGTTTTGTGCTACCGAAAATATCGCTCCGCGCGCGAGATCCAATCAATCGGGTCTACTTCATCCCATCTAGGGAAGTCCACCCTCATGCGTGGATAGTTGGTGTCGGTCATAGAGCCTCCCCTCTCTTGGAAGTCATCTCTTCGGGCTTGGTATGATTGGTTAGAGCTCTCTCCTTGAAATAGAAATATGAAACAATAAGGTAAAGCTGAACTAAAGTAAGGATTTTAGCTGAAATCAATTTCTAAAAATACAAAACAAGAATAGGCGAAATCGATTAAAGCATGATTCTGACATAATTTGAGAGGCACATTGCATGAATTGTTTGGATGATTAGTTATGCTCCAATTTATGCAAAATAGCGGTTATTCAAAATATGTATCAATATAGTTTTTGATAACTCAAGTGTTGTATGAATCAGAGTTTCTAGCAATGTATAAACAATTTAGTAACTAAAGGTCAGAGAACATTCTCTTTGTTTTACGGAATTCATAGAATTTATTTGAACAGATATTTCAATAGGTAATTATGCTCTAAATCATTCAAATAAGATATCTATCATGCCCCCCGAAATTTTAATCATTAATAATCCATTCCAGGATCGAATCACACATTTGAGGACACTAAGATATCTTTTAAGTCACATCCATATATACCACAATTTATAAAACTTATGCAGTTTAAAATCATACACCACATTAGTCGATGAATCGTAAAATCTAAAGCCAACACAATTAGACAATAACCACATCATAAATCCATAAGTGTGGTATTCTATACAATCACAAAAATAAATGTTTATCACTTGTTCATATCATTACACAAATTTACTTAACCCTCCAAAATCGTAAACATGAGAAGTTCTTTAAACTTTTACAAAACTCATAAGTTCATATTTCTCATCAACATTCCATTACACATGAAGTGTTCTTATACAACAAAACATATCATCCACCAAAGATTTGCCCAAAGTCTTTTAGCATTCTACTATCGTAGCTCAAATTAAATATTCTAGCGAGCGAGAAGCTATCCTAAAAAATTTATATAGCAATGGGGAGAGCACTTAGAGCTCAGCAAGTGATTAATAATGAATGGCAAAGGAATCGTTTAGGAGCATGTCAATGATGGACAAAATATTTTGGAATATATCAATGGTAGATAAAACATTACAGAATATATCAATGACATATGAAGCATTTCGAAGAATATCAAGGACGTATGAAATGTTTCAGAGAATATCGATAACAAACGAAACATTTCGGAACATATCAATAATGGATGAAATGCTTCGGAACATATCAATGGCATATAAAGAATTTCGGAGCTTATCAATGGAATAGGAAGCATTTCAGAGCATATAGAGGACGTATGAAATGTTTTGGATCATATCAATAACAAAAGGATCATTTCAAAACATATCAAGAAACAAATACGAAAACAGATGCTCAAACGTCACATATAACGTTGCATATATTTCATTCTTATTCAAAGCACAGATAGAAGCATATAACCAAAGCTTTGGATATCATATCAAGAAAATAAAAGGTGAAGTGGGATCCCAAACATAATATGGTCCATCCATTTCTGAATGACAACCAAACATAATCTAGAGCATCGTGGGTTCTAAGCACAAACTCTTTACCATTTTTAGCACAGGTCCAGATAATCCCTTTACCATTTCTAGTAAAGGTCCATATAATCCCTTTACTATTTCTAGCAAAGGTCAAAATAGTCCTACAAACACCAGAGTACAAAAGGATATTGTGAACAATAAAGTTGGGATATATTGGAAACATATGCGGAACAACGGAATGCATGTGTCTATACGAAACATTACGATACAAACCTGAAGTTTACATAATAGATCAAGGTATGCAAATATTTGTAGGATAAGAGTATATAGAAATCTAAAACAATAATGTTAAGCTGAACTAAAGTAAGGAGTTTAGCTGAAATCAATTTCCAAAGATACAAAACAGGAATAGACAATATCCACTTCATAAATCCATAAGCGTGGTATTCTATACAATCACAAAAATAAATGTTTACCACTTGTTTATATCATTAAGCAAATTTACTTAACCTTCCAAAATCCTAAACATGAGAGGTTCTTTAACTTTTACAAAACTCTTAAGTTCATATTTAGCATCAACATTCCATTAGACACCAAGTGTACTTATACAACAAAACATATCATCCACTAAAGGTTTGCCCAAAGTCTTCTAGCTTTCCACTATCGTAGCTCAAATTAAACATTCTAGCGAGCGACAAGCTATCCTAAAAAATTTATATAGCAATGGGGAGAGCACTAAGAGCTCAGCAAGCGATTTATAATCAAAGTTAGATGAATCATTTTGGAGCATATCAATGATGGACGAACCATTTTGGAACACAACAATGGTAGATAAAACATTACAGAACATATCGATAACATTTGAAGCATTTTGGAGCATATCAAGGATGTACGAAATGTTTCGGAGCATATCAATAACAAACGAAACATTTCGGAACATATCAATGATGTATCAAATGCTTTGGAATATATCAATGTCATATGAAGAATTTCAGAGTTTATAAATGGCATAGGAAGCATTTCAGAGCATATCAAGGACGTACAAAATTTTTAGAATCATATCAATAACAAATGAAATATTTTGGAACATATCAAGAAACAAATATGAAAATAGGAGCTCAAACGTCGCATATGACGTTGCATATATTTCATTCTTATTCAAAGCACAGATAGAAGCATATGGTCCATCCATTTTTGAATGACTACCAAACATAATCTAGAGGATTGGCGGGCTCTATGCACAAACCCTTTACCATTTCTAGCAAATGTCTATATAATCCCTTTACCATTTCTAGCAAAGGTCCATATAATCCCTTTACTATTTCTACCAAAGGTCTAAATAATCCAACAAATATCAGAGTACAAAAGGATATTGTGAACAATAAAGTTAGGATATGTTGGAAACACATGCAGGACAATGGAATGCATTTGTCTATATAAAACATTACGATACAAACCTGAAGTTTACATAGTAGATCAAGGTATGCAAATATTTGTACGATAAGAGTATATAGAAATATGAAACAATATTGTAAAGCTGAACTAAAGTAAGGTAGATAGCTGAAATCAATTTCTAAATATACAAAACAAGAATAGGCGAAATCGATCAAAGCTCGATTCTGACATAATTTGAGAGGCACATTGCATGAATTGTTTGGATGATCAATTATACTCCAATTGATACAAAATAGGGGTCATTCGTAATATGTATCAATCTATTTTTTGATAACTCAAGAGTTGTAGGAATCGGAGTTTCAACAAGGAGTTATAAACAATTTAGTAACCAAAGGTCAGGGAACATTCTCTCTATTTTGCGGAGTTCATAGAGTCTATTTGAACATATATTTCAATAGGTAATTGTGCTCTAAATCATTCAAACCAAATATCTATCATGGCCCCTGAAATTTTAATCAATAATAAACCCTTCCAGGATCAAAACACACATTTGAGGAAACTAAGAAAACATAAAAGTCACATCAATATATTCCACAATTCATAAAACCTGTACAGTTTAAAATCATGTACCACATTACTCAATGAATCGTAAAATCTAAAGCCAACTCACCTAGACAATAATCACTTCATAAATCCATAAACGTGGTATTCTATACAATCACAAAAACAAATATTTACCACTTATTCATATCATTTAGCAAATTTACTTAACCTTCCAAAATCCTAAACATGAGAGGTTCTTTAAACTTTTACAAAACTCATAAGTTCACATTTAGCATCAACATTCCATTGGATACCAAGTGTACTTATACAGCAAAAGTTTAAAGGTTTGCCTAAAGTCTTATAGCTTTCCACTATCGTTGCTCAAATTAAACATTCTAGCAAGCGACAAGCTATCCTAAAAAATTTATATAGCAATGGAGAGAGCACTTAGAGCTCAGCAAGCGATTAACAATAAATGTTAGATGAATCATTTAGAAGCATATCAATGATGGACGAACCATTTTGGAACACAACAATGGTAGATAAAACATTACAGAACATATCAATGACATTTGAAGCATTTCGGAGCATATCAAGGACGTACAAAATATTTCGGAGCATATAAAAAACAAACAAAATATTTCGCAACATATCAATGATGGTTGAAATGCTTCGGAACATATCAATGTCATATGAAGAATTTCGGAGTTTATAAATAGCATAGGAAGCATTTCAGAGTATATCGAGGACGTATAAAATTTTTAGGATCATATCAATAACAAATGAAATATTTCGGAACATATCAAAAAATAAATATGAAAATAGAAGCTCAGACATCGCATATGACATTGCATACATTTCATTCTTATTCAAAGCACAAATAGAAGCATATAACTAAAGCTTTGCATATGATATCAAGAAAATAGAAGGTGAAGTGGGATCCCAACCATAACATGGTCCATCCATTTCTGAATGACTACTAAACTTAATCTAGAGCATCACGGGCTCTATGCACAAACCCTTTACCATTTCTGGCAAAGGTCCAAATAATCGCTTTACCATTTTTGGCAAAGGTCCACATAATCCCATTAGTATTTCTAGCAAGTCCAAATAATCCCATAAATACCAGAGGTCAAAAGGATATTGTGAACAATAAAGTTGAGATTTATCAGAAACACATGCGGAACAACAGAATGCATGTGTCTATACAAAACATTACGATATAAACCTGAAGTTTACATCGTATGCAAATATTTGAAGGACAAGAGTATATAGAAATCTGAAACAATAATGTAAAGCTGAACTAAAGTAAGGAGTTTAGCTAAAATCAATTTCCAAAGATACAAAACAAGAATAGGCAAATCGATCAAAGCTCGATTCTGACATAATTTGAGAGGCACATTGCATGAATTGTTTGGATGATCAATTATGCTCCAATTTATACAAAATAGGGGTCATTCGAAATATGTATCAAACCAGTTTTTGATAACTCAAGAGTTGTAAGAATCAGAGTTTCAGCAAGGAGTTATAAATAATATAGTAACCAAAGGTCAGGGAACATTCTCTCTGTTTTGTGGAATTCATAGAGTTTATTTGAATAGATATTTCAATAGGTAATTGTGCTCCAAATCATTCAAATCAAATATCTATCATGGCCCCCGAAATTTTAATCAACAATAATCCATTCCAGGATCGAAACACACATTTAAGGACACTAAGAAAACATTCAAGTCACATCCATATATTCCACAATTCATAAACACTGTGCAATTTAAAATTATATACCACATTACTCGATGAATCATAAAATCTAAAGCCAACTCACCTAGACAATAACCACTTCATAAATCCATAAGCGTGGTATTCAATACAATCACAAAAACAAATGTTTACCACTTGTTCACATCATTAAACAAATTTACTTAACCTTCCAAAATCCTAAACATGAGAGGTTCTTTAAACTTTTATAAAACTTATAAGTTCATATTTAGCATCAACATTCCATTAGACACCAAGTGTACTTATACAACAAAACATTTGTTTATATAGAATAAAACTTTTATAATCCACTAAAGGTTTGCCCAAAGTCTTCTAGCTTTCCACTATCGTAGCTCAAATTAAACATTCTAGCGAGGGACAAGCTATCCTAAAAAAATTATATAGCAATAGGGAGAGTACTTAGAGCTCAGCAAGCGATTAACAATCAATGGCAGATGAATCATTTAGGAGCATATCAATGAAGGATGAAACATTACAGGATATATCAGTGACATATGAAGCATTTCGGAGAATATCAAGGACATACGAAATGTTTCGGAGCATATCAATAACAAACAAAATATTTCGGAACATATCAATGATGGACGAAATGCTTCGGAACATATCAATGGCATATGAAGAATTTCAAAGTTTCTCAATTGCATAGGAAGCATTTCGGAGCATATCAAGGACGTATGAAATGTTTCGGATCATATCAATGACAAATGAAGCATTTTGGAACATATCAAGAAATAAATACGAAAATAGAAGCGCAAACGTCGCATATGACATTGCATACATTTCATTCTTATTCAAAGCATAGATAGAAGCATATAACCATAGCTTTGGATATCATATCAAAAAAATAGAAGGTGAAGTGGGATCCCAAACATAATATGTTACATCTATTTCTGAATGATCACCAAACATAATCTAGAGCATCGCAGGCTCTAAGCAGAAACCCTATACAATTTCTAGCAAAGCTCCAGATAATCCCTTTAATATTTCTGGCAAAGGTCCACATAATCCCTTTAGTATTTCTAACAGGTCTAAATAATCCCATAAATACCAGAGTACAAAAGGATATTGTGAACAATAAAGTTGAGATTTATCGGAAACATATGCGGAACAACAGAATGCATGTGTCTATACGAAACATTACGATACAAACTTGAAGTTTACATAATAGATCAAGGTATGCAAATATTTGAAGGACAAGAGTATATAAAAATCTGAAACAATAATGTAAAGCTGAACTAAAGTAAGTATCATAGCTGAAATCAATTTTGAAATATACAAAACAAGAATAGGCGAAATCGATCAAACCTCGATTCTATCATAATTTGAGAGGCACATTGCATGAATTGTTTGGATGATCAATTATGCTCCAATTTATACAAAATAAGGGTCATTTGCAATATGTATCAATCTAGTTTTTGATAACTCAAGTGTTGTATGAATCGGAGTTTCTAGCAAGGTGTTATAAACAATTTAGTAACCAAAGGTCAGAGAACATTCTCTTTATTTTGCGTAATTCATAGAGTTTATTAGAACAGATGTTTCAATAGGTAATTGTGCTCTAAATCATTCAAATCAGATATCTTTCATGCCCCCTGAAATTTTAATCAACAATAATCCATTCCAGGATTGAAACACACATTTGAGTACATTGAGAAAACATTCAAGTCACATCCATATATTCCACAATACATAAAACCTGAGCAATTTAAAATCATATACCACATTACTCGTCGAATCATAAAATCTAAAGCCAACTCACATAGACAATAACCACATCATAAATCCATAAGCATGGTATTCTACACAATCTCAAAAACAAATATTTACCACTTGTTCATATCATTACACAAATTTACTTAACCCTCCAAAATCCTAAACATGGGAGATTCTTTAAATTTTTACAAAACTCATAAGTTCATATTTAGTATCAACATTCCATTAGACCCCTAGTGTACTTATACAACAAAACATATCATCCACTAAAGGTTAGCCCAAAGTTTTTGTTAGGACTCTAGCTAGGAGAGTCCTAAGTGAGAGGAGCATTCATGTTAAACCTACTTAAGCCGATCCCAATTTAAGAGGTGAAGAGACTGGCTAGTGTTTGGAGGTTATTTCTTAGAGAAAAATTAGGAGTTGTAAAGGAATAGGAGTCATATTAGGAGTCTTGAGTAGGATTCTTAATTGAGTAGGAGTCCTATTAGGAGTTAGGGTTTAGAAACCCTATAAATAGACATGTATTAATCCTCTTTTGATAAGCAATAGATGAATCTTATCTGTAGCCTTTGAGCAGCAACATGAAGGGAGGAACCCCTAAAGAGTTCCATGGAGGCCAATCCCCTAAAGAGATCAACCCCAAGTTTAGAATCTGCAAGGGTTCTAACACCTGGTATTAGAGCAACGTTCTTAGTGTCTTGCTGCTCTTCCACAACCATCCATCAACCCTCCACAACCATCCATCAACCCTCCACAAACCTCCACCATTCAAGAGTACCAAACCAGGTTTGAAAGGTATTCTAATCAAACTCATGATTGGTCTTAAAAATAGCTATTAGGGACCTTCATTGAGGGCTTGAAGCCGGAGATTTGGGGAAAAGTTAAAGCGCGACAACCGTACACGCTTATGGCAGCCATCTCTTTCGCATGATTTCAAGAGGAGCGATTGAACCATGAAGCCCGGAGGACTAGGGTTGCTTCCCAACCAGCAATACCGAAGCCCTCAATCCCCCCTACTATCAATCGAGACCCTGCACTAAAAAGTTTGACAAGAGAAGAACTTCGGGAGCGATATACGAAGGGGTTATGTTGGCATTGCAACGTGCCATGGAGCCGTGAGCATCGCTGTAGTAAAGGGAGACTTCTTATGATTGAACTAGTAGAAGAAGAGGTCATTGAACATCTAGAAGAGAGTCTTGAACATGAAGAAGAAGAGCCACAACCGACCGAAGTTATGGTACATGCACTAGCAGGCTACTTAAACCCGCAAACGATGAAAGTTGGAGGCTTTCTCAAACAACAACCGATCACTATTCTCATCAACATGGGCAGCACTAATAACTTCCTAAACAGTAAGGTTGCTATCCGGATGACCTTACCTATCGAGAATTGCAATAGGTTTGACATTAAGGTCGTCGACGGATGGATTTTGAAGTATGATCGTAGGTGCCCGTAGGTGAAACTTTTGCTGCATGACCAAGAGATAATTGCATATTTCTTCCTCCTCCCTCTTCATGATCATGAGGCCATGCTCAGAATTGAATGGTTGATGATATTAGGTGATGTTTCCTGGAATTTTATGAAACTAATTATGAAATTTTATAAAAAGGGGAAATATGTGATACTGCACGGGAAACGTGGGGGCGACGTAACAATGATTTGCATACAACAAATGGAGAAGGTTTTGCATAAAGCATGTAGCGGATTTTTGGTATAACTTGAGCAGTAAACTAAGAGAAAGCCAATAGAATTTGAATATCCAAACCTACTTCCTTTGATTGCTGAATTTTTAGATATATCAACCTACCTTTTACCCATCGGCATGATTATTATATAATGATTCTTCAAGGCAAACCTCCAGGAAATACTCGGCCATATCGGTATCTACATCTCCAAAAGGATGAAATAGAAAGGATTGTAAAAGAGATGTTTGAAATAAGATTTATTCGGCTAAGTTGCAGCCTCTACTCTTCACTGGTGCTACTTGTACGCAAGAAGGACGGAACATGGCGAATATGCATTGATTACCGAGCTCTCAACGGCATAACTATTAATGACAAATACCCTATTCCAATAGTAGATGAATTGCTAGATGAAAGGAAGCACAAATCTTTACAAAGCTAGACCTTTGATCTGGGTATCATCAAATACAAGTGTGCGAAGAAGACATACCGAAAATCACCTTTTGAACTCACAACAACCACTATAAATTTTTGCTTTCTTCAAAAAAAGGTGGAATATCTTGGGCATATCATATCAGAGGAAGGTGTGGCAATGGACCCTCCAAAATTAGAGCAATACAGAACTGGCCGACCTCGAGGAACATAAAATTACTACGTGGCTTTCTCGGTTTAACAAGCTATAACCGTAAGTTCATGAAAAACTATGGAAAGATTAGTGCACCACTCACTTCCCTACTGAAAAAAGATACCTTCCAATGGTCGGACAAAGCCTCCACTACCTTCGACAAACTTAAGGCAGCCATGACAATGATGCTGGTGCTAGCGCTACCAGATTTTAGCCAACTCTTCATCATTGAGGCCAATGCATCTGGAGTCGAAATTGGAGATGTTCTCATGCAAGATGGTCGACCACTCGCATACACTAGCAAGGCATTGTCTCCCTCCCATTAAAACATGTTAACATATGATAAGGAGATGCTTGCCATTGTGCACGCAGCAACGAGGTGGAGATCGTTCTGCATCTGGCGACGCTTTCAAATCAAGACCGACCATAAAAGCCTAAAATATTTCTTGGAGCAGAAGATATCTTCCCCCGAGCAGCAAAAATGGGTAACAAGGCTTCTTGGATATGATTATAAAATAACTTACAAAAATGGGAAAGATAATATTATTGCAGATGCGCTTTTACGGCTACCCAAGCAAGCTGAATTTTTAGCCATTTCACTTTCGACTAGTGACTTCCTTAAGGATATTAAGAGGGAATGGAAAGAAGATCTGGAGACCAGTAAGATCATAAAAAAATTAGAGGAAGCACCATACGGTAATTGCATCTTCTAATTGCATCTTCCGTGGCTCATTACAATTGAGACTCAAAAAAATTACGCTATAAGGGATGCATTGTGCTTGTGGCAAATTCTAATTGCATCTTCATGAGCAGATTTTGGACAGAGTTATTCCATATGCAGGGTACTAAATTGAAAAGGAATACAGCATATCACCCAAAAACTGATAGCCATACGGTAGTTGTGAACTGGTGCTTGGAGACAACCCAAAGCCACCCACCAAATATGACTACCCAAGGAGAACTCCATACCCAATCGAGTGCCATTTTTGATCGACGGATCGTGACTCGTTGATGGTGAGCCACTACTGAAGTGCTAATATAGTGGGCAAACTTACTAGTAGAAGGTGCCACTTGGGAGAACTATGATGACTTGAAGATCAAATTGCCAGAATTCACGGATTGTCAGCCTTGAGGACAAGGCTGATTTGAAGAGGGCAGGTATGTTAGGACTCTAGCTAGGAGAGTCCTAATTGAGAGGGGCATTCATGTAAAACCTACCTAAGCCAACCCCTATTAAAGAGGTGAAGAGGCCGGCTAGAGTTTGAAGGTTATTTCTTAGAGAAGAATTAGGAGTTGTAAAGGAATAGAAGTCTTGAGTAGGAGTTTTAATTAAGTAAGAGTCTTGAGTAAGAGTCATATTAGGAGTCTTGAGTAAGAGTCTTAATTAAGTAAGAGTCTAGAGTAGGAGTCTTATTAGGAGTTAGGGTTTAGAAATCCTATAAATCGCCATGTATTCATCCTTTTATGATAAACAATAGATGAATCTTTTCTGCAGCCTTTGAGCAACAACTTGGAGGGAGGAACCCCTAAAGAGTTTCAAGGAGGTCGATCCCCTAAAAAGATCAACCCCAAGTTTAGAATATGCAAGGGTTCTAAAAGTCTTCTAGCTTTCCACTATCGTAGCTCAAATTAAACATTATAGCGAGTGACAAGCTATTCTAAAAAAATTATATAGTAATGGGGAGAGCACTTAGAGCTCAGCAAGCGATTAACAATCAATGGCAGATGAATCATTTAGGAGCATATCAATGATGGACGAAACATTTCGGAACATATCAATGGTTGATGAAACATTACAGAACATATTAATGACATATTAAGCATTTCGGAGAATATCAAGGATGTATGAAATGTTTCGGAGCATATCAATAACAAACGAAACATTTCGGAACATATCAATATCATATGAAGAATTTCAGAGTTTATCAATGGCATAGGAAGTATTTCGGAGCATATCAAGGAGGTATGAAATGTTTCGGATCGTATCGATAACAAATGAAACATTTCGGAGCATATCAAGAAACAAATACGAAAACAGAAGCTCAAACGTTGCATATGACGTTTGCATATATTTCATTCTTATTCAAAGCACAGATAGAAGCATATAACCAAAGCTTTGGATATCATATCAAGAAAATATAAGGTAAAGTGGTATCCCAAACATAATATGGTCCATCTATTTCTGAATGATGTTAAAACCCTTGCAGATTCGAAACTTGGGGTTGATCTCTTTAGGGGATCGGCCTCCTTGGAACTCTATAGGGGTTCCTCCCTCCAAGTTGCTACTCAAAGGCTGCAGAAAAGATTCATTTATTGCTTATCAGAAGAGGATGAATACATGGTAATTTATAGGGTTTCTAAACCCTAACTTCTAATAGGACTCCTACTTAATTAAGACTCCTACTCAATACTCCTATTCCTTTACAACTCCTAATTCTTCTCTAAGAAATAACCTCAAAACTGTTGAATCTCGTATTTTCACCTCTTTAATAGGGGTTGGCTTAGGTAGGTTTTACATGAATGCCCCTCTCAATTAGGACTCTCATAGCTAGAGTCCCAACAAACCTCTTCAAATCAGCCTTTGTCCTCTTGGCTGACAATCCATGAATTTTAGGAATTTGATCTTCAAGTCATCATAGTTCTCCCAAGTGGCACTTTTTGCTGGTAGGTTCGCCCACTATATTAGCACTTCAGTAGTGGGTCGTCGTCGTCGAGTCACGATCCATCGATCAATAATGGCATTCGACTGGGTATGGAGTTCTCCTTGAGTAGTCATATTTGGTGGGTGGCTTCGGGCTATCTCCAAGCACCTATTCACCACTTCCATCTGGTCATCGGTTTGTAGGCGATACGCCATACTCCTTTTCAATTTAGTGCCCTGCATATGGAATAACTCTGTCCAAAATCTGCTCGTGAAGATGCAAGTAGAATTTGACACAAGTACCATGCATCCCTAATAGCACAATTCTTTTAAGTCCCAACTATAATGAGTCTCCGGATCGACCTACCATTCCCTCTTAAAATCCTCAGGGATGTTGCTAGTCGAAAGTGAAATGGTCAAAAATTCAACTTGCTTGGGTAGCCGTGAAAGCGCATTTAAAACAATATTCTCTTTCCCATTTTTGTATGTTATTTCATAATCATATCCAAGAAGCTTTGTTACCCATTTTAATTGCTCGAGGGAAAATATCTTTTGCTCCAAGAAATGTTTTAGGCTTTTATGGTCAGTCTTGATTTGAAAGCGTCGCCCGATCAAATACGATTTCCATTTGGCCATCGCATGCATAATCGCGAGCATCTCCTTGTCATAAATAGTCATTTTTATATGGGAAGGAGATAATGCCTTACTGTTATAAGTGAGGGGGCGTCCATCTTTCATTAGTACAACACCAATTTCGACTCCGGAGGCATCGGCTTCAATAACGAAAGTTTTGTCGAAGTCGAGTAGCACTAGTACGGGCGTTGTCGTCAATGCAGGTTTAAGTTTGTCGAAGGCGGTGGTGGCTTTGTCCAACCACTAGATAGCATCTTTTTTCAGTAAGGAAGTAAGTGGTGCATTGATCTTTCCATTGTTTTTTACGAACTTGTGGTAGTAGCCTATTAAACTGAGAAAGCCATGTAGCAATTTTATGTTCCTCAAGGTCGGCCAGTTCTACATTGCTCCAATTTCAGAGGGGTCCACTGCCACACCTTCCTCTGATATGATATGCCCAAGATATTCCACCTTCTATTGAAGAAAGCAAAAATTCATTATGGTCGTTGTGTGTTCAAAAGGTGATTTTCGGTATGTCTTCTTCGCACACTTGTATTTGATGATACCGAGATCAGAGGTCCAGCTTTGTAAAGATTTGTGCTCCCTTTCATCTAGCAATTCATCTACTATTAGAATAGGGTATTTGTCCTTGACGGTTATGTCATTGAGAGCTTGGTAATCAACACACAATCGCCATGTTCTGTCCTTCTTTTGTACGAGGAGCACCGGTGAAGAGTAGGGGCTGCAACTTGGCCGAATAACTCCTGTTTCGAGCATCTCTTTTACAATCCTTTCTATTTCATCCTTCTGGAGATGTGGATATTAATATGGCTGAGTATTTGCTGGAGGTTTGCTTGGAAGAATCATTATATAATAATCATGTTAATGGGTAAGATGTAGGTTGCACGGTTCGTCAAATATATCTGAAAATTCAACAAGCAAAGGAAGTAGATTTGGATCTTTAAATTCTATTGGCTCTCCCGTAGTTTGCTGCTCAAGTTGTACTAAAAAGCCACTACATGCTTTATGCAAAACCTTCTCCATTTGTTGTGTGCAAATCATCGTTACTTTCCCCCCACGTTTCCCGTGCAGTTTCACCTATTTCTCCTTACTATAAAATTTCATAATTAGTTTCATAAAATTTCAAGAAACCTCACCTAATGTCATCAACCATTAAATTCGGAGCATGGCCTCATGATCATCAAGAGGGAGGAGGAAGAAATATACAATTATCTCTTGGTCCTGTAGCAATAGTTTCACCCGCAGGCGCCTACGATCATACTTCAAAATCCATCCGTCGGCGACCTTAATGTCAAAACTGCTGCAATTCTCGATAGGTAAGGCCATCCGGACAGCAACCTTACTATTTAGGAAGTTATTAGTGCTGCCTGTGTCGATGAGAATAGTGATCGGTTGTTGTTTGAGAAGGCCTCCAACTTTCATC
>LVTN01002364.1:2857-31026 GCA_001649415.1 Musa itinerans
ACCCCTCTTCTCCTTTTCACGGGTTTAGGAGACAACCCTTACAAGCACACACACTCCTCTCTAAATAGAATTCTAAACATAGAATTTAGAGGGGATTCTCTTATGATTGCAACAACGTTTTCTCACTTTTAATCTCTCTGTGCTTGTGTGTTTTAACTAGGGATGAGAGGGGTATTTATAGGCTTCAAGTTGATTCAAACTTGGAGCCTAAAAATATTTCATCCCGGATTTCCCGGGCACGGGCGGTACCACCGCCTATGCTGGGCAGTACCACTGCTAGTGTCAGTCTGACACTGACACTGCGCTGGGCGGTACCACTGTCCAGGCTAGCGGTATCACCACCTGCAGCCTCTCAGAGGTTGTGTTTGGGCGATACCACCACCTGACATAGTCTCGAAGACTGTGCCACGACGGTGCTGCCTCTTGGGTCACTGTTTGAGCCTCTCATTGGGCCCAACACAGTCCTTACATGGGCCCAATTGGCCCCTAATTGGGTTGGCTCAAATCCAAACCCAATTATGTGTTAACTACGATTCCTAAGACATTTGCTAAGCTAAACAAGTCCCTATGTTTCTTTCGGCGAGCTTCCGGCGAACTTCCGACGATCTCTCGGCAATGTTTCGGCGGACTCCCGGCAAGCTCTTGGACTTCATGATGATCTTCTTGGTGAGTTCCGATGAGCTTCTCTAGCAAGCTCCAAGACTTCTCAACTAGTTCCGCTAGAACTTCCGACGAACGTCTGGACTTCCAACGAACTCTCGAACTCCCAACGAAATCACGTCCTTGACTCCGGAACTTCATTTTGTTTCATGCCTTGCTTTCGTAGTTAATCCTGCATATATAAAAACACACTTCTATCTAGACAATTAATACTAAGCATTAATCATGTTGTCTGGCATATCATTGGTCCCTCAACACTTCGTCTGATTCTTCGGAGCATCATCCTCTCTTGCAGCCTATTATCCAATCGGTCAGTTAACTCCGCAACTCTGATATCCTTGGCACAATTTTAGCTCTTCTTGGCCCGATACCCGAATCCATGGCCCGAAGCCTTCTGTCGATACGTCGACTAATCCACCGGCTCGACGTCCAATCTTCTGACATAGTTTTCCTCTTGCACAACATGACTTTTCCTGCTTTAATTGTCTCATCCTGATCGAAGCATCCTGCGTTACTCAAAACGTAGATTAAAACATAAAAACTTATCAATTGGTTTCATCATCTAGATCCGAGATTCAACACAAGGTTATTTGGATTGAGAGAGAAAGAGTTCTTTGGGAGAATCCGATTAGAGCGAGACTTGAGGAGAAACCGTATGGGCCTGACAGCACTATACCTAATATATAGTCTTTGGGACATTAGATGGATGAGGGACTATAGGTACATAATAATTGAGGAAAGATAGATCCAAAGGATTTGATTCCCTTGTATTATTTAGGGACTACGACGTAGTGGTCTAGTACGTCCGTAGTCGATGAGTTGAGTGAATTATTATGAAGATAACAATTCACTAAGCCAAAAGGAGTTTTGACATGTATGACTCATGGCCAGTTCGATATTGGGCCTAGAGGGTCATTTACATATGGTAGGTGTTGCGACGAGTAGAGGTTCAGATATGAGATATCTATTGGAGCCCATATCTTATTGGATATCCAATAAGCCCCTGAATTATTGGATCCCATGGATGAGATCCAATAAGAGCTAATAAGAGATTATTAGGTAGAGACCCACTAATATAATAGGCTTGGGTAATTGGAGAGAGATCCAATACCCAATAGGGCAAGATCCATTAGGGTTAACTGGGGGCATCTATAAATACGAGGGAACTAAAAGCCCATAGGCTAGGGCTTCTTAGTTGTCACATCCTATTCTCCTCCTTAGATAGCAAGCATAGAGATTTAAGGAGCGTCACCGCAACTCTACTATGTGGATCACCACTAGAGAGGAGGACACTTGACCTCCTTCATCCTCTTCTACATATCTATAGGGATTCAGGAATATATGATCTCCTTAGGTAAAACACAACTATCTTTTTGATATGCAGTTTTCGATTTTATGGATTTTGCGCATTAATCTTCGCATGACAACGAACATATATTGGGAAATTTGGGATTTTAATTTTTTTTTTGTTCTTTCATTGTGCATGTGATGTCGCCTCTAGAATTCCCAACATCGACGCCAACACTATGTACCTCCTTATCGCCCGCCTCCTTAACCACCACCACCACTTGTTCACGACCGATGCCTAGGAGAATGCCATCGCTGCCCTCCTCAACCTCTCCATCTTTGTTTGCGAGGCGCTCATGTGCACTGTGAGCATCCTTGATGCCCTTATCGTCGCCTAGCACAGTGTCCTAACCCTTTACAACCTTCTCTTTGTCGAAGCATATCACTCCATTATCGAATCAAAGAAGCCCCTCGTTGTTGCCCTCGTGGACCTCCTCTATGCCCTTGGCGTGCCAACTAGGTCTATCAAGAATGCACTCAAGGCCCTCGACCTTCTCAATCGCACTAATTAGGTCGAGCTAGGTGCCATGCCACATCTCTTCGCGCTAGTGGTGAAGGACGAGCATAGGGGGAGTGGTGGAGGATGCGATGGCAGTGATCGCCCAAGTGGTAGGATGTAATGAGAGCTTGAAGGTGTTTCAAAAGGTGGACGATGTCAACGTCCTGATGGATATGGTGGTTGGGGGGAGCGAGAGGACGAGGAAAAACGCTACAGTTATACTACTGAACTTAATAAAAAATGATGGAGACAAGGTAGTGGGGGGATGTCAAGGAGGTGGATCAGGCGGAGACGACTATGAGGGCTCTAGTCGACGATGACAATTGGGTAAGCGTGAGGGGGAAGAGCAAGGTGGAGGCATTACTGACGGTTTTGGAGAGTGGGTGAGGGAGCCAACCATAGAGTCTTGATGATTTCGAGATCAACACTAATGACTCTTATGCCACGAATATCACTTCGTAATAGAGCTGCATAGTGTTTCGTTGTCGCTCTACATTCGCCATTACTAACACTATCCGTCATCACTAATGGAAATATTAAAATTATTTTTTTATATTTTATTTTTGTATTTCATTGATAAAACCGACGTTGTTAGGGTAAATAGATTTACATGTTTTACTTTTGTAATTATAAAGATGTCAATATAATTTTTTAAAATATAAGGATATAAAATATTAAGAATAATTAATTATATGAGATAATATATAATTAATATTAATTAAATAAAAAATAATATATAATTATCCTAAAATAAAATTATATATAAACGAGATAATATATAATTATACGAGATCATCCTAAAGGAACGGGAAGCGAACTCACAAGCCAGATTGAACGAGAAGCGAACTCGGTCACGTCATGCACTGTATCAAACTAAACAGAACATCCCAAGTGTGAAAAACTCCAACGTTACCATCCGACGTGGTGCATCTTTTAACCTCACAGTAGCCCGACCTCTATCGGGGTAAGAGGTCTGGAAGGAAACAGAAGGTTACGCTCATCCAAGAAAGAGATCCGTTTTAGCTTGACGTATATCGATCTACCCGTTTTGCGTTCGTGGCGAACATCCAGTGGCGTGACAGATGGGACCGATGTCAATTGCCCTAGCTGTGCTCCACGTCCGCGAGTCGTGTCCGGGTCGCGACTTGCGTGGCTATTTGTCGTATCCCCCTTTCTCGGACCGCCATTTTGACCACTCAGCGCTCGACCTGGCGGCGTTTGGCCTCGTCACTGGCTCCTGTCTCCTGTCGATGGAGTCCGTCGCGGCATCGCCTGCGATCGCCTCGTCGCCGTCTTCCTTCTCCTTCTCTCGCAAGAGAAGCGCCCGTAGACGCCAATCGCTCCTCCCGATCGCCTCCAAGAGTTGTTTCTATTTTCGTCGTTATTATCCGTCGTCTTTGATTCGATTTGTGACCTAAAGTTCTCTTTTCTTCTGATCTTTAGATTGGGGAGATGATGCTGATCTCAATTCGGACTCCGAGAGCACGAGTCTCGTTCCTTTCCTCGGCAATCGCGCTCCCATTTCCCCGCTTCCCAAGGTAAATTACCCGATTCCTCTCTTTATTGGTCTTATATAGGGATCGGAAAAGATGGTTAATCTATTTTTATGGACGCTTCGTGATTCGTCCTTAGGATAAGGCTATGGGCTTGGTTTTAAGCGCGGCAGCTGGAAGAGGGTGGACGACGGGATCGGGAATGGAAGGCCCTCCGATCCCCGCCGACTCCGATTCCGCTGATCAGACGGTTCTCACATTCCCCTGGTCCCTCTACACACGATCTCCGCGTCGTCGAATGCGCGTGGCCTTTACCTGCAACATCTGTGGCCAGCGGACCACTCGTGCCATCAACCCTCATGCGTATACGGACGGCACCGTGTTTGTTCAGGTGCTTCATATGATTGGAACTCAAAAGCACTACTTTTTTATTTTTCTGTTTTTATTGATTTTACTCTAAAAGTGGTCCTGGGTTGCATCAGTGTTGCGGCTGCAATGTGTTCCATAAATTGGTGGACAATCTGAATCTGTTCCACGAGATGAAATGTTACGTGAACCCTAGTTTCCGCTACAAAGGAGACATGCCGTTCAATCACATTGATGCAGATGATGATCAGGACATCTTTCCCTTCTTATGAGGTGAAAGAATTGGATGGTATAGAAGTGATCTGTAAATATTCATGTCTCTTTGGCACGACAAATAATAAGTGAATTGATGTGTGTACCGATATCTAGAGATTGACTTGCTTGTAGATGTGATACCTGCACTGTATTTTGTAGTACCTGATGGCACTTAGTTTTTGTTAATAGATATTGGTTGAACCCTTACAGACCTTGTGATATTATGTAAATGTACATCTGATATCAAGAAGGAAAAAAAAGTAGGAAGAGTTCATCAAATTTAACTAGGGCTTTTGAGGAGCTCTTGGTTGTGTAGGTGATACTTTGTGCATCACAACTGCTCATTTAGTTAAATTTTCTTTTCTGGTTATACAAGCAATATTGTTGTGGGATGATTCTTTGCTTATGTTGTTGTGCATGTAAGTCTTCAGTTCATAATTCCTGTGATCTTTGTTTTCTTCTGGAGTAACTATGTCTTTTCAGGTAGGATGTAGTTATCTGCTACCTCTTGTGTTGCACGTCATGTTTTCGTTATTTACCATTATTAAATTTTAAGAGCTGCAAAATGTGATAGGGTTGTTAGCTAAGTGTGAGCAATAAAAAAAGAATCAGTTTGGATTATTATAGGTCCTTCTTGATTTACTATTATTAAATTTTAAGAGCTGCAAAATGTGATAGGGTTGTTAGCTAAATGTGAGTAATAAAAAAAGAATCAGTTTGGATTATTGTCGCTCCGTCTTGACTCTGCCCATATCTGGTCTACATAAAGAGTAGGTAGGGGTAATATAACATCCAGTATGTGTTGTATTCTTCATTTTAGATTCCTTCCCTTTTTTTTCTTTTCCCTCATCTTCCCTTCTTGGTTTTATTATGTTCAGGTGTTCAATTTTGTATATGACCACTAAGTCATATGCTTTGCAAATAATTTCTGCTGTATTGAAATATTTCTCTCAGTTTTCAATATTTTTTAAATTCTAATTGTGTTGCTTATACATAATAAGTGAACTCGACATTGGTTGGTTCAAAAGATTAAGTTTTCCAGTATTGTTGTGGTTGCAACTTGCAACACATCATTGCACTAGTTAGGATGTTCTATTTGGAAAAGGAAAGTATGGTATTTCTAATGCCAGAATGCTGTGCTCGAACATTCTGGTCCCTGTCAACTGCTGCTAATGTTTGGACACCAATAGATATATGCATTGCTCTACTTCAGATTCTACATTGGGTTTATTATCAGTTTGCACTCTTTCTGTAAGTTGAGTTCTGTTTGTTATTTAAGTATGGCTTTGGGATATTTTTAAGATATTAGTGCTCATATGAGTTCGAGTTGGCTGAAGTATGAAGTTAAATGAGTAATTGGTGAAGTGGGGATCAGATCCATGTAGCTTTGGTTGCAATCCTATATTTCTTTAAGTGATTGGTTATGGAGAGATGATGCTAATTCTATCCAGATGAGTTCTATTAGCTACTCATTTTTTTAGCATAGAACCACATGTCTTAGCTTGGAGGAACATGATTGTTGCACATGGTATCCACGTGTTGTATCGCTGTTGTAGGTAGAAAAAGATGTCTGTTTGCAAGACACCAGGATTTGTCATATAGTCTTAGACAAACATGAGTCTCATAGAAACCTGATTTTTATTATTAATTACTTGCAATTTTTTCTCTGCAATCTTTCCTTCCGGGCAACTATTTGTAAGAAGGGCAGTGTTTCTTCATGTTTTATTTCATTCTTTATTCTTAAAAAGAAACTATTTCTCTATTTGGATGGCTTAATTGACTGTATAATCAATCTGCTTTGTGCCTTCTATTCTGGATGGTCATGTGCCTTTTCCATTTTCCATATACATCATATTTTTCTTAATGATTGCAATGTCTCTATCTGCTATAATGGCCCAACATACAATCAAAATTATCCTTGGTTGATCCTGACCATTTAACATGTGGATCTTTCTGGGTTCTTGTTATTTTTCTTTTTTGTCGAATTTAATGGCGATGAATCTCTCTATTAGTATTATTTTGTATTGGGGAAACTCTTCTTGAAGTGGTTAGCTATTCCTTATGTTTTTATTCTCAATGTAAGTCATCCAACATCAACAGTTATAGCATTTACCTGCTCCAAAAAAGTATGCCAAGGAATTGCTGATGAGTCCTGATCTATATGTTTAGTCATCCAGTTAGTTTTTTGGCCTGGAGATCTGGCTTTTGGTAATCCTTCAATGTAAGGTACCATCATACTATCCAAGAAGCTGTTACTTGCTACATCCTTTTTCCTTCTTTACTTTAGTTCTTTGCTTATTTTCTTAGGTGCTTTCCACTAGTTTGTAGCATTTTATTTCCACTTGAAATTATTACAGGATGCTCTATTTTTCCCTTGAGTTTTCAATTATCCTCAGTACGCGCTGCTCGTTTTTAATTTTTAACATTTGCACATCAGTTATTAGATGAGACCACGAGAACAAAGGTGATAATTCATATTACAAGGCTTACCAAATCATGTTCGAAGTATTTATCAGTTAGTTTTTATTTTATCCAGATCATGGTGTTGGAGTCAAGACTAGTGCTTGGATGGCAGAGGATGTCGTGGTATCCATGGCTTAACAAATATGGGATCAATTTCCAGTGCTTTATTTGATATAAAAATAGAAAAAGGAAATTAAGGGTTTGTCATATTGTTGCTCATAATAGTTCTTTTCTTGTTGTTCTAGCTATCAGGATATTTACATGGATGGTACTGATTCCATAGATATTCTTAGACTGGTGTCTAGTATTAATTTAGAACTTGCTGGGGTGGGTTGAAAGTCTGAATGCTATACTCAAGAAAATATCTGCATCCTTTGCAAACTACTAGGCCGAATAAAATTCCACAGGTCTTGGTGTTTAATGTTTCCTTCAGCATTTGATTTTTGTATGACAATATATTCAGAAGTTTCTGTTTGCAAACTAACTTGATTATTCATATTATATACGTCTCTTTGTAGCTCATGGATGTTAGCACTGTGAAATCTGTGGTCATGACATGTTTATAAGGGAAGATGTAAAGAGGCCTTATTACTCTGGATCATTTCCCAGGTGACTCGTCTGCCTTTTCTGGAATAGCTTCATTTCTACTTAGTCTGATCCATCGACAGTCATTAACAGAAATGCTCTCGTTTGCCCAATCTTACTACAGAGATGACATTGCAATAGATGCAAGAAGCCTTGCAAGTATATCTCAATATCCCCATTGACTTTAGAGGAGTGACTAAGGAGTTTTTATCTTTATTTCTTCTAAGATGGAGGTGAACTTCTGAGTTAGAAATGATACTTCAAAACATGCTACATCGTGTAAGAAGTTGGACCAACATGGAACCTCTTTGTAGTCGTGGTTCAATTGTTCAATCATTCCATGGTCCACATGATGAATGAGCTTACCGACCTTGATTTGATGTGTAGGTGTGTTATGAACTTGAGGACAAGATGGAAGAAGCTGGTGGAAACATTATAGACTATCGAAGGTTGTAATTTCTTCCTTTAACGGTAGTATAACTCTGTGGTTGTTCTTCAGATCGACAATTCTATTTTGCATGATGCAAACTGTTTGGTTTCCGTGTACGTTTTCCTACTTGATCTTAATACCATGAGAAACCTCTCTCAAACTTAGGAGTCTATTTGGTTGATTCTTGCCATTAGTCCATCAGATGTTACTGCTGTTGTTTTCTTTCTCCCTCCCTCTTGTGGCGTCTATTTACGCCTTTCTGTGGCGTCTTGCTGGCAATTGTTCTGTTACTAGTTGCAGAGGTTACATGGGGCCAAAGCTTACCAACAATATTGAGTGAGATCTTTCAAGGCTTATTGAAGGAGATAAAAGGCGAGCTAGTAGTGATGGCGTTGCAGGACATTTGTCGCGATCCTACGTGATAGAATATAACTTACTGAGCTTGAATCAATAACTCTCAATGCTTGAGTTCAAGCTAATTATAAGTCTTTACCAAATCCTTTATAAGTCAATTCAACCCTTTGCCCCTCTTACTATGTGACTAAATTGAGGATCACTGTGCAAGTAGGAAAATGACTACATTAAATTGCGTGAGACACAGGATTCATGGAGAAACCACCTGACCTAAAAAAAGGTTCTCAGTAGTAATTTTTGCTTAGTTTGTGCTGCAGATTTCGAGTAATCCTCATTTGTCATCTATACAAATAGTTATTGATATTCCAATCTTTTGTTCTTCATCCCAGTGAATTTTTCTCGGATGTTTACCAGGAACACAACCAAGGTAAATCAGCATTTGATAGGACGATGAGATATCGACAACGTTTTGGCCTCAGTTTTTACTTGGTACATACGGCCAGTTTCTCCCGGTATTACCCAACACGGAGTCATCACTCTTTTGAAGATACTACAAAAAGGAACCATTTGAACCAGGAGATGTTTTGAGATAAGACTTGTGCTGCTCTTCTCTCGGTCGCCACGATGACATTGGAGGCGTTGTTGAAGATTAATTTAGTATATGAGGCAACAACCTCAGCAGCAACAAGAAGTAGGGTGGCTCCATCAGGTGGCACAGGGCCCTGTGGGTGTTGTACAAGGGGCAAGAGAGTGGGCAGGCAAGTTGATCCCACCCCCTCTCATCGACAGAGTGGGGCCCTTGAGTGAGCTGGCCCCGCTTACAAGGTCAGCATTGAGGAAGACTACGATGACCGTTATGTCATCATGGAAGTGGCGGCGAACCCCACGATCGATCTTGTTGAGGTCGGAGTATCTCATCTCCCGCTTCTTTGCTGCTTCTCGGAGTGCAGCTTTGATCAGCCGACGAGCAATCCCCTGCAGAAGAGCAGTAAATTGTGGTCTGATGAGCCACGCATCAAAGACAAGCAGGTTTGCAAGACTGTGGCTTGTGGCAAATGATATTAAAAAAGAAGCAACGCAGTATATCATACTAATGCAGAATGAGATGATTAGATAAAAATGTCTTTATAAGGAAATTGGAAATTACTATGAGATCAAACACGTACACTGTGAGGATTGTTATGAACAATATCCACAGCTTCTTGGTTGCTAAGATGCTCCCAGAGCCCATCAGATGCAAATATAAGAAACAGATCCTGTGGTTGCATTGGTTGCACAGAAATCGATGGTTCCGCACTGAGTATAGGCTTTTTGAAAGGTTCACGAAGACGAAACTTTGCATACAGTGGCTCCCGGTTAAATTCTGCCTTCTTTAGGTATACATCGCCAATCGACCTAGTGATCTGTAGCAGATATCTGTACTCACTGAATAAAAGCCAACATAGAGAAAAAAGAAAAGCTAAATCTAGATATCTCAAACAGTGTATATTGCACATGAACCTGTAAGATGTGGCATGAAATCAGTGGAAAACAGGAGATGGCTGGAAAATTTACTTAATATAGCTGATATAAGCAGTGGGGTGTGTTTGATTAAGTGAAGTTTTGGTAGAAAAACTGTCGAAAGTAATGCCAAAAAAAGAGTAACATCACAGTTCATCACTAAGGCTACTAGAAACCCAGATCCTGCAAGCTAGAGCACTTTCAGATTCATCATTTAGCATATTGCAAATCCAAAAGCAATAGAAAATCTCACATATCTTGTTAAAAGGCCATACATTATCATTAGTATTCTTATTTATGATGACTACAGTACATATGAAAGAGATGGTACCAATTAATGACACTACCTGCATTTGTATGTTACCATTGTAGACTATGAAGGTTTGATGGAAGAATATGTCAGGTACTTTCAAAGAACCAAACAAGAACAAGCAAGGTTCAGATTGAATACTTGACAAGGACAAGCTGACAAGTTCCTTTTCCCATAAATAAACCAAGTCTGGTGCATAATGAACTAAAAAAATAAGCATTGTATCAGGAAAATAATTACAGGTAGATCATTAGAGGGGGGAAAAAAGAAAAACAATGTTGTTTGGCTAGGCCAATGTCCTCAGGCCTACCCGTGCAAATCGAAATATCATTTCCATGACTGGAATCATTGCTACCTAGGTCATAAGAAACAAAAAAGAAACTTGTCATCACACAAAGATTTGTCCTCAAAGACATGAGCAACAAGTCCACCAAACTAATTGAGAGAAAGAACAAAAAGTAAAAAAGAAATTGACAGAAAATCCAGGATAAGAACATCAGAGAATGAAGTAGCTAGTTAGTTGCGGTTAAACCAACCTAACCAGGCAAAAAAAAGGGCCTGAGTCCTGAGTAGGTCGTGTGGACAGAATAGTTAAAATATCAAAAACCATGTGATGGCATATGCATCTAACACAAACAAGTCAACAAAGTGTTATTTACAGAATTAAAAAGAAAAAATTTGTATAGGGCATTGAGGTACTTAAAAAGTCTTATTTTACCATACAAAAAGATGTAAAAAAATAAAAATATGAAAAATTTATCCCATCTGCCAGTTCCCATTTGAGAGCCACATCCTCAATTAAGACTGGACTACCAAGTCATTTCCTATTTCCTCTATGCTGGCTAAATCGTGATTTACGTCTTTTGATTTCTCACTTAATAAAAAATTAAACCCTCTTGAATTAGCAATGTATCAACTTGGATGCTCTTTATTTGACTGAGATAAAATCATCAAGAAGGAGAAAAGCTACTATCTAAATGAAGTATATGCAGATGCTCTTTATTTGTCCCCAAGTACATTTGACTTCATAACAATCAGATCCACTGAAAAAAGGTTTTCAGAGAAAAAGCTTTCTTGTAGTTGTTGCAATTCATGACTGTTGTAACATTGCTGAATATGCAAGTTTTTAACTCAAATGATGCCTGAAATCTTCAGTCCAAATATTGTCAAATAGATTAAGGTGAAATAAAAAGCAAACCTACAATGCAAATGCATCTTTAGTACAGAATGTAAAATGTTCATTTCAGAGCAGTGTCACTACTAAAAAATCCTGCACTTGTACAATTAAATAATGATACAACCAATGGTTCAACCACTGCTTCGTCCGCTACTGCCAAACCTACCACTCTATGTCATCCACTTAATAATACATTTACAAAAGACCGTCTCAATTTAAATGCAAGTGAACAATCAGATTAGCAAAAATTTAGTTGGTTATGAAAGCAGAACCAGTACACCCACTGGTATAATATAGTGATTGGACAGGAGATTGACTGAAAATGATGGAAGAAGTATAAAGAAGAATGAATAAAATGCATGGTACTTTGCTGTTTGCAAGCTAGAAGCACCAATAGAACATAAGAAAGGTGACCTTTTATATACTTACAAGAATATATGGAAAATATGGAGAAGGATAAATTGCCAAGTATTATGAAACTTGTTTTATCATTCTTTTGTAAATGAACCAATAGATAAGTTTTAAGCTTTAAGCACCTGGATTAGACCCTTCACCCGCCAAACATTATGCTTCAAAACAACAACTTGTTTATCTTCTGGGTGCATTGACTGCAACTCTTGTCTCACAGATTCAATTCCAGCATTGTGTTCTGCCGATAACTGGACGGCCAAAACTTTGCCAGTTGCTTTAACAAGTTTCCCAAGAACAACACGGGAGTCCCCGAGATTAGCTGTATATATCAAACCACCACTGATTACACCAACAAGACAGCATGAGCCTACAGCTGCAATCTGAGGCTTTATAGGCCATTGCTTGGTCACCAGAGAGAGAAAACCTTCTTCAGTAGCTTGGTATGCCTTCCGTATTACTTCAGCTGACATGGACTGCTGTTCAGCTGCAAATCCTGCAAAAAGAACAATTTAATCTTATATATTCTTACAGTGAGCAGAAATGCTTTAGATGTGATGTGTGCTATGTTTTATATACAGTGAAAGAAGAAAAATATAGTTTGGTGTTTACATAACTTTTTCTCACGGTCAACTAACAAATTAATATCCTAGACTTCAGCGATATAACAGATATATCTAATGGCGACCAAGGCACTACATGGAGAACATACAAGCTTCACAAAGTTGCATAGGACAAACTAATGTTATATCACACAGGTTCTCATGTCCACTAAGCTGCTAATTTCCATCCTACTGCTGAAATTTTTTTCCGAAACTACGAGCACCATCCAAGTCAAATTGTATTGAGCTAGTTAGCTCAAAAATATCAAGATAATTGATTTATCAAATGAAAAAAATAGATTTCTATCTTAGAGAACTTGTCGTATCAACCATTAAGTTTGTAAACAACATAAGTTAATGGAAGTTGCAAGTCCTAAGCACGGAGATTCCAAATTAAACACTTACGCTTAAGATGCTGAAAAAGATGATTATTGATATAACAGGAGGTTTCAGGGCCCCCATGACCATCATATACACCGACAAAGGTACCATAAGGCCCTGAATCAAGCAAGCTCAGTGGTCCAGATTCGATCTGGCTCTGGTCCTCAAGCAAGCTGTTTGCTTGGATGACAGCCATGGAGAACTCCCCGTTTATGTGCTGGCCACTGTCCTTGTACCATAGAAGACCATCCTGCCGGCCTACAACATCAGAGCCTGTGTGGACATGTCCACCCACCGCCGGTTGCCAGCAGGCCTTCAGTATGTTCATCAAGGCTGCTAACATCCCTCATCTCATCCAGGCTCGCCTTCGAGTTTGTGACATCTATCCTAAATCAATTTGTATCCAACAAGCAAAAGAAGCAAATTTTCCTCCCCTGAATCACAAGAATTCACATAAATCACGTCATTTACTAGAAAAGGGTCACAAAACAGCAGAAACTACAGTAATCATGGAAGACTCCAACAAAAGTCGAACCATCTCATCTTGAATAAGCTTAGAAACTTAATTGCCAATAAGGTGCAAACAAATCACGCTTTGACTTCTTCAATCATTTCAATTAAGATGGGCGATAAGTAGGTGAGACGAACCCAAAGGCAGAAACTAAACTCGGAAAAGATCTGCCACTTATTGGACAAATTCAGCTCTCGACCGCCCGGCCCGGCCGAAGAAAAAGGTCGCAGAATCACAATCCAACACCCTTTCAAGCACGAAATCGAAGAAAAGAAACCAGCTAACAACCACGCGATCTCCGCACCAATCTTAAAACGCACGTCTTTTCATCAGGCGTCCGCACCGGAGCGGGAGGGATCCCAGAAGAGAGCGCCACACAGAATCACCCCAAACCCGACGCATTACATAACGAAAAGAAGAGACCTTCAGATCACTCCAGCCTTGGGCGATCGGTTGTCCGGCGACCTCAGATCTGGAGAACGAGATGATGAAGTCGACTCTTCTTATTGGGTTCGGCTGCCAAGCAGCGGATTTAGAGGAAAAGAAGGCTTCTTTTTTGTCTCTCAAGATCGTTAGCAGACAAAACCCATTAAGAACCAACAACAGAGAGGCCAACGCCAGCGAGGCGCAGGGGCAGCGAATGGGCTCCACCATCTTCACCACCGCCACGCCCTCTAGAGAGAGAGGTAGGAACTTAGGTATTTGTCGAAGAGGAGCCCAAGAAGAAGGTCGAGAATTTGGCACAAATACCCCTGAACTATAGCTTAAATTCATAGAGGTACGGAGAGGAAATTACACTCGCACCCCTGTAAAATGAAAATTTGTAATACCCTCCGCGTCGGCTGGCCATTAATCTAATATACGAAAGGAGAAAAGCTAAGTGACATGCGAGGCTAAATATTATATCAGCTCTCGTATCATTAATGACAACCTGAGTCAATGAGATAATTCACTCATTAATTTCTTTAAATCTCAATTGGTTATCCAAGATATATATTTATTATATCTTTATAAATCAATTTCTAGGTAAAGATTAAATTTAAATATTTAATAAATTGATTGATTATTTATGCTAGAACTAATAGGTATATTGGTTTTTTCTAGAGGGGAGTAATCCTTTCGATCTTCTTAGGTAACTTCAGTCTAAAGGGAGGAATTGTGTCCTGTATTTACTTAGTAACATTTTTAGTTAGAAAGAAAAAAAAAAAGTGATATGGGAGAATGGCCCACCACATGATCCTATCTATCAATCATGTCAATCTCTTATCAGAAAGGAGTAGTGGTGCAGGGTAGGTACATGCTCCCACACCAAATGGATGACTTTGTCTCCTCTCTCTCTCTCACTCTCTCTCTCACAGGTCAAATTTGTATGAAACATATGATTAAAAATAATTATTATCAAATAGCAAATATGTACATCGAGAATAATTCAATTACAAATATTTTAATAGGATTATCACAATTACCACAAACTTAAGCTGTCAAGAAAAAAAAATCCAAATACATACACTCAAACACTTGAAAACAAGTGCATGATGTAAGTAAAAAAGAAGAGAACAAGCATTGCACAAATACCTATTTAAGCGTAAGATAATTGTTCAGAGGACCAATCTATTCTTAAGATCGAACACTATCAGCATGTGATCTTTGTAGCAATTGATGGACATTGACCAAAAACTTTTGGAATGCTGGTGTCAGGAGCAAGAAACGAGCTCTGAAGCGCTTGAATAAGAACCTCCTCCAGCGTTTACTACTGAGAGTGGCAGCGATGCGGCCAAGCCCGGTGGTCCTGACAGTGATGAGCAAGCAGCAAAGGATAGCGTGCCCTCTCACTCGTTAATGGCAGATGACGAAGGAGAGAGAGAGAAAGAGAGAAAGAGGGTCGTTCACTGCCCTCCTCAATGGCACCTTCAAGTGCTCATGTCACTTTCTGGGTGGATGAAGACATCAGGGAAGCAAGAGAGGCCATGGTGGCCTTCCCATGTGAGGTCAGTCTCCCCTTGGTTTGCTCTTAGCTCCAGTGATCCATCTGCTGCTACGAGACCCACCTGTATTCAAAGCCCTTAAATAATGGAAGGGCTCCACACACACTCACCCTTCTCATTCTGATGTCCTTTAACAGCCTTTCTGTCTCCTCCAAACGCTCTCTCATGGTGGGGATGGATAAAGCCACCAGCCTACAGAAAAGAGGAGCCTTTGCATCAAGGGATGCAGCTCTTCTTCCTCACTCTCGTCTCTTCAACCACAGGTCAGTGAAAAGGCCAAGCTGTGAACCAGCTTCACCTAATCATCGAGCAGGTGATTTACTGTGATAAATACTTAACATAATCTTAACAAGATAAACATGCCGTGTATTTTGGACTGCACTCCACAGAGAAGGCATCAGAAGCTGTTCTCCTGAACTATTCTTACAGCTGTATTGGCAGGTGATGGTGGTACTTCCTTAGCTCTGCATGCCTTCCAAATAACTCGTGGAATCTTTCAAACTTGTTGGTGCATTCAAGCCATATGACTGGTTTCGTGAACTAAGTCATGAGCAAATGTGTCCACATCACTACTGCTGTCATGTCCACTGGAGTCTGACAAAGCGCATTATGTCCCCAGACTTTGATCTACGAGACAAAGACGACGAGTGACTTCTGTGCATTCGACCATATGGTCGCACTTGGGATAATGTCAACTCCACACGATATTAAGGAGAATTTTTTTTTAAACTGTGGTAAATATTTGGCACGTGAGATGAAATAATTATAAATTAATTAAATCAAGATTTAGTTATCGGAGTTAGATGTTAGATACGGAACCAATCGAAATCTCTCAGGTTGATTTCAGTTGACTTTGGACTTATCGATTGAAGTAGTATTGAACATTGTAAAGTTACATCGAGAGCATCTCGATAATATCATTTTGATGTTTAAGTTAGCTTCGGGGTTAGATAGTTCAGCTTATGCTTTGAGTTATATTAGGGAAAGTCTATAGAGAAATATGTGGGGAGTCTTTTTTTATAATGGGCTCTTAGTAACATTAGTCCCACGATCAATATCAATTATGTGGAGGGTTGCATGCTTCTTGTGGACTTAATGGTGATTGTGGTATGTTGAATCTAAGATATAATAATGTCTAATCAATCTAGTCTCATGTTGAGGTGTTGGTTACATACTGATCACATGGTACTGAGGTGTCAACCATAAGATGTTGAGGTATCGACCAGTGACTTTAAGTTATCAACCATAGTGTTACAAACATAGTCAGAATTACTTAAGTCATAAGATATCCTTATGTTACTCGTCTATAAAAGGTCAACATAAAGTAACCTTATATAGGTCCTGAAAGACCTACTAAAAGAAAGTTGATTAGCTTAAAAAAAAAAGTATGGTAGACAAGGTCTTGACATTTCGCAAAAGAGGGTAGTTTATAAATAATTTAGTAAAACTTTAGAAGACAAAAGAACACCTATAAGTCCACAAACTATTGTTTCATTAAGTGTCAGGCATGTAAGGCAAGTTCATGTATACTTACTGCTAGTCATATGTATCCTGTAAGTTAATCAGGTGAGTGATGACATGTGTGAGATGATACATATTCTTTTCGTTCATTATATTATTTGGAAATGTATTATTTTATATTTCTTGTTGCATATATACATATATATATTGTGATATACATGGATCTATGCAATGGGAGGATCGTGATGAAATCACGAGAATGAGACCGATTCGCCTTTAAACGTAAATATTAAATAATCCCGATCATAGGTTACTTGAGAGGGACATCGAGATAATCGGACAAACTAGTGTACTGTATACCCGTACATATGATGGAGGTAGTTGGTCTCATAGTTGCTCGTATGGGGACACTAAGGATACAATGCAAGTGCTCATTGGAGAATGAGTTCACTGATTAATCCGCTCACGAAATGTTGGATGGTTGATGATGCCTTATTATCAGACAACGATTTTGTAGTCCCAATGGTGTATTTGGTCCTTAGACTTGAGACACCAAGGATGTTTTGTATGAGTACTCCACTCTTTGATATCAGACTTATAGGTCTGAAGGTTCAAGATCTAGCACGACCGGTCATCGGGAGTAGTAGCCAACTTTACAAAGGCTATTGAGTGTCGATATATGATCATCCACTCTTAGTGTCATGAGAAGTATCCCATGTGTTCTTGTTCATAAAAATCCCTAGCTAGGTCATTCAGATTGAGAGAGAAAGAGTTCTCTGGTAAAATCTGATTAGAGCGAGACTCGAGTAGAAACTATATGGGCCTGACAGTACCATGCTTGGTATACGGTCTTTGGGATATCAGATGGATGAGGGACTATAGATACACGATAACTAAGGATAGACAAGTCCAATAGATTGGATTCCCTTGTATAGTTTGGGGACTGTAACGTAGTGGCATAGTACGTTTGCAACGATGAGTCGAGTGAATTATTATAGAGATAATAATTTACTAAGCCAGAAGGAGTTTTGATAGGTGTGACTCATGGCCAGTTTGATATTGGGCCTAGAGGGTTACACACATATGATAGACATTACGACAAGTAGAGGTTCAGATATGAGATATCCGTCAAAGCCCCTATCTTATTGGATATTCAATAAGCCCATAAATTATTAGATCCTATATATGAGATCAATAAGAGCCAATGAGAGATTATTAGATAGAGATACACTAATCTAAGAAGCTTGGGTAGTTGGATGAAGATCTAATACCCAATAGGATAGGATCCATTAGGGTTAAGTTGATAAGGGGCCTCTATAAATAGGAGGGAACTAAAGATTCATAGGCTAGAGCTTCTCTTGGTTGCCATCTCTTATTCTCCTCTCCCCTTCTCCTCCTCAAATAGCAGGCCTAGAGATTTGAGGAGCGTTGTCACAGCCCTACTATGTGGATCACCGCTAAAGAGGAGAGCTCTTGACTTCCTTCATCCTCTTCTACGGATATGTAGAGATTTAGGGATATACGATCTCCCTAGGTAAAACATAATCTTTCATATACATAGTTTTCAATTTTACGGATTTTACGCACCAATCTTCGCACAACGATAAACACAATTTATGGGAAATTTAGGGATTTTTGTTTTCTTTTCTTCCATTGTGTATGTGATGTCGCCCCTAGATTTTCCTATAGTGGTATCAGAGCTAGATTATTCATGTAAAAGATTGGTTTTGAATTATGTATGTTATGTTTTAGGAAAACTTTTGTCGTCAAAATCGTTGACACAAAAGTTGAGAGAGGGCAACAATTGTTGTTGCCCTCGTAGGTTAGCCAATGGCTGCTTGCAGCCTTGGTCGAGGCCTGGCCACCTATAGCCTACAACAAGCAGGTTGTAGGTAGCTATGGGGGCAATGACACTTGCGGGCGCTGCGCCCACGAGCAAAGGCAATCGTGGCTGCAACGACGCCTGCGGGTGCTACGCCCACGAGCATAGGCAACCGTGGGGGCAGCATCGCTTGTGGGCACTGCACTTGCAAGCAGAGCCACCCACAGGGTGGCGGTGTCCGCAAGGGTGCCCACCCGCAGGCACATCACTTGTGAGCGAGCCTCTCGTAGGCAAGGGCGACGCCACCCGCAAGCACACCGCTTATGAGCGAGCCTCCCCCAAGTAGGGGCAACGACCACAATGGAGCAGTAGGGATGGGGTTAGGGAATTTTGGGCAAAAGAACAATTTTGCCCCTTGAAATTTGAGAAATTCTAGGTTTTATCCTTTTATCTAAATTACAAAAATACCCTCATAATTCAAAAAATTCCTTGTATATCCCTAATTTCAAATAAATATTAGTTAATTAAATATTTTAATTAACTATTATTATTATCTAGTAATCCTACATGATAATAATGTGTACATGTGATGTATGATGTGAACGAATGATCATGGACCGTGTGATGTATGTACATGTGAAATGATTATTATTATTTTGGGGCCTGCGAGCCACCACTTTATTTCTTGTTTATTGTCGGGCCTACATGCTTATGATTAAGTTGTAATCAGATGAGGAGACACAGCAGGAGCATGGAAATGATAGCGGGACCCACGAGACCGAGATGGACGATCGCGACACATAGAGATGTGTCGAGATACCGACGGAACCGATGAGGATGAGATTGACGATCATAGGGCATGGAGATGCATTGTTGCACATACATAGATCTTGATGTGAGTGATTAGGCTCACTAGCTCGGGCCTGATCACATTAGGCTATGGTCCATGATTATCTTGTGTCATTGCTCATGTGATGTGTGATTGCTTATACACATACTATATATGTATATATATTTATATGTGATATATATATATATATATATTAAATATGTATGTATATGATATGTTATATTAAGAGACCAAATCAAAATCCACTCTCTCGATAATATTAAGTCGGTAAATGTGAGACAATTAGATTGACCCACGTGGCCTTCCATCGTTATAGGTAGGGATTGATTCTCGACATAGGTTGAGTTGGTCAAGTCCCTTGAGACTCACCTATATCGCAAATCGCTATCTTGCCTATGACACAAAGATATCATTGGTGACCTGAGGACATGGTATGCTTGGTCGAGTCCCTCGAAGGTATATCATCGAATCAAACTCATATTATAATGATGGTGTTAACTTAACCGAACATCATGATTGGTCGAATCCCTTGAGATCATGGTGGTTTAAAGGTCAAAAAGGATGAAAATAATAAGGAGTTGTGATCAGCAAGATTTGCCTACCTTTTGGGCTTAGTGTGATAGGTTGAGTCCCTCGAGATTACACTAAGAAGTTTGCCGGAGACATCTGTTTTATGCGCTGAGGGTGTTACGTGACTCGCTAGAAAAATAGTGGGAGTAGATTAAGATATAAATCCATATCTTTTTTATTTTCTATGAAATCTGCATGTTATTTATTTCTGCTACATCTTTATTTTTAGAAAATGTCACTTTTAAATCTCTTACGTAGCATACTTGATGTCAACCATGTCACTAGTTCGAATTATACGAATTAGCTTCGCAACCTGAGAATTATTCTCACGACGAAGAAAATCGCGTACATCTTTGATACAGTGATGCCTATGCTTGAGGAAAGGGCAAGCGAGGATGAGATCACTCGCTATGTGAAGTACATGGATGACTCCACTCTTGCTTAGTGTTACATGTTGGGCTTAATGACTCCTAAGTTACAGAGACAATATGAAAAGATGGATGCCAGATCTATTCTCTTACATATTCACAAACTGTTTGAGGAACAGGGAAGGACTTAGCGATATGAGATATCCAAGAGCCTCTTATGTGCTAGGATGACTGAGGGGACACCGATTTAGAACCATGTCTTAAAGATGATTGAGTGGATAGAGAAACTCACAGGTCTATGAATGGTCCTAGAGGATAGATAACCTATGTGTAGATTTTGTGTTTCAGTCCCTACTAGATTCCTTTTCACAGTTCATAATAAATTTTAATATGAACAAGCTTGATGTGACTCTCCATGAACTCCTCAATATGTTGAGGGAGGCAGAGAGTACTATCAAGAAAGAGAAGTTAGTTTTCTATAGTAGTGAGATCAGAAAGAAAATGAAAGCAAAAAAGTCCCTTAAGAAGGGCAAAGGCAAGAGCAGATCGGGTAAAGCAAAGGTTGCTAAAATGAACCTGACAAAGGACAAAGGCCAGTGCTTCCACTATGGCAAAGATGGGCACTAGAAGAGGAACTGTAAAGAGTATATGTTCAGATACATTCATTACTAGTCCAATGTTGATGATAGTAAGTCTAATTCGAGGTATATGTTCACCCTGAATGGAGGAACAATATGCTGAAAGAGTTCTAAGTAATATACTACTACTAACTCGACCATAGAGGCAAAGTACATTGCTGCAGTAGAGGCAGCAAAGGAGGGAGTCTGGATAAAGAAGTTTATCATGTTGAATCTCGGATTTTGATGATGAAATCAATTGATGAATTTGTGATCTAATCTGTATTTTGAGTGATGCAAGACTAGCTTCGATCAAGGAAAGTCAAATTGATTAAAGTAGGAGGAATCAGACGTTGGGCTAAAGTGAGCATGTTAGAAGATTAGATGTCAGGTCAGATGATTAGTCGACGTATCGGCAGAAGGCTTCGTGTTGTGAATTCGGGCATCGAGCCAAAGGATCAGACATTGCGCCAAGGAGATCGAAAGTTGCGGGAGTCAACATGCTGATTAGACAATACGCCGAAGGAGAGGATGATGCGCCGAAGGATCGGATAAAGCACCGGATGAACCAATGACATGCCGGACAAAGGATTCATGCTTTGTATGTTGAATCTCAGATTTTGATGATGAAACCAATTAATAGTGTTTGTGATCTAATGAGAGTTTTGAGTAACGCAGGGCTAACTTCGATTAGAAAAGGTAAATTGATTAAAGCAGGAGTAATCGAACGTTTGGCCGGAGCAAACATGTCAGAAGATTGGATGTCTGGCCGGAGGAACGGTCGACGTGTCAGTAGAGGGCTTTGGTCCGTAAATTTGGGCATCGGGCCAAGAAGATCAGACATTGTGCCAAGGAGATCGGATGTTGTGAGAAGACAACAAGCTGATTCGGTAATACGCTGAAGGAGAGGACGATGTGCTGAAGGATCAGACGAAGCACCAGAAGAACCAATGACATGCCGGACAACATATAATTTGCTTATAATTGATTATGTCTAGATCGAGTTAGTTTAGAGTCTAATTGAGTCGGTTTAGAATGTAATTAGGCCAACTCAATTAAGGGCCAACTAGGCCCAAAATGAGGCTATTTTAGGCTAAGAGAAAGGCCCATTCAGTGACTCATGTTTGGGCTATGTTGGGCCAGATGAAAGGCTCAAACAGTGACCAAATAGTGAAACCGTCATGGCACAGTCTCCGAGACTATGTCAGGAGGTGGTATCGCCAATCTAGGTGGTGGTACCGCCCAAACAAAGTCTTTAAGAGACTATCAGGCGATGGTATCGCCAGACTATATAGTAGTACCGTATAGTGTCAGGGTGTCAAGTGGTGGTACCGCCAAACTGGGCGGTGGTACCGCCCGTACTCGGGAGACCCAAGATGAGACATTTTTAGGCTCCAAGTTTGAATCAACTTGAAGCCTATAAATACCCCTCTCATCCCTAGTTAATAAACACACAACTAAGAGCAAAAAAGAAAAGAAAATGCTGTTGTAATTATGTGTGAAGGGGGTTGTAAAGGTTCTCTCTTGAACCTATCAAAAGGTAGTTGATCTTCGCCCATTGAAGGAAGATTGATAGTGGATGTCAGTGGCATCGACGGAAGAGGAATCGGTGGAGTGGATGTAGGTCATGACGATCGAACCACTATAAAAATATAGTTTGTATTTCTTTTGAGCAATTTACTTTAACTACAAACTGCCTTCTTATTGCTTTCACCACGCTCCCTTATGCTTCTAAGTTAATATCTTCCAAGATCGGTTTTCAATATACGGAAGAATTTTTAAAATCGACGTAATTTTATCCACTGCACTAATTCACCCCCCCTCTTAGTGCCGACTCATTCCTAACAGTTGGTATCAGAGCCATGTTCATTTCTCATTTGATTTAACACCCAAGAGAAATGGCTCTTTTCGGCTTTCAAGAGAGCTTTTCTATCATTTGTCCTCCCATGTTCAATGGGACGAACTACACATATTGGAAAACTCGAATGAGAGTTTTCTTGCTTTCATTGAATCTCATTTATGGAATTTAGTCGAATTTGGTTTTCAAAAGTCTTCAACTCTAATGAACGAATGGAATGATTTGGAGAAGAAAACTTTTTCTTTAAATGCGAAAGCTATGAACGCTTTATTTTATGCTTTGAGCAAAAATGAGTTTAATCATATTTCTTTATGCGAAACTGCATAAGAGATTTGGCACACACTAGAAGTAACTCATAAAGGCACGAATAAAGTAAAAGAGTCTAGAATAAATCTTTTGATGCATAATTTTAAATTATTTCGAATGGAATTAAGTGAGATTATTAGAGATATAAACACCCATTTTACGGATGTCGTCAATAGTCTAAAAGCTCTTGGTAAAAGTTTTTCGAATCTTGAACTTGTGAATACAGTTTTACGATCACTTTCTAAAAATTGGGATTCAAAAGTAACTGCAATACAAGAGGCAAAAGATCTCAAAAAATTTTCACTTGAACTTTTTGATTCATTGATGACTTATGAAATGATGCACAATGCACATGAACAACTCGAGAACAACCTTCCAAAGAACAGGAAGGATTTTGCACTTAGAACAAAAAGGGACCACTCGAGCGAAAGCTAAGTGATGATGAACTTGAACTTCTCACGATAAAATTTAAAGAGTTTTTAAAACAAGAATCAAAGAACAAAAAATAAACTTAAAAAGAATACAACTACTTGCCATGAACGCAAGAAGAAGGAAGCACTTTAGGATAAATTGAGCTCATCCGATGACGAGGAGCAAACTAATGAAGATAAAATGATGAATTTCGCCTTAATGGCTCTCGACGATAAGGTAAATGACTCACCTGAACCCCCCTTAATTTATTTTAAAATTACTTGATGCATTTCATATGTTATTTTTAAATTAGTATATAAAATAAAAAAATATTAAATAAATAAAAGGGGATCATGCTTTTCTTTTTCTAGCTAATTTTGAAAATGATAATGACAATTGCATGTTTTATGAAAATACAACAAAATGTAAATCTAATGATTAATCCTATGTATGTTTTTAAGAAAAAATAATGTGTATCTAAATTGATGATTTTTGAATGTGATTAAAAATGCTTCATGTTTAATGAAATCATACTTGATAATTTAATTATGCATGATGATTTGAAGTAATGATGATTCTTGGGTAATTTATGGTTTATTGATCTTGATGATTTCTATGATGAGATTTGCTCTCTCGATTTTAAACTATGATGTATAGTTTTTATACAAAATTTTTGAGCATACTTATATGAAATCAATCACTTAAAATGAAATACATAAAAAAAAAGGAATACATTTTCCATCTTTATTAATTTTTCGATAAAAGATTAATGAATCCATGTATATTATGATTTTGTGAATCTCTTGAAAATGATTTTGATTTGACGATTTGAATTTAAATGAGCTTTATCTTGATTTTTTGAGATTTATAACTTAAATATTTTTTATGAATCAAGATCTTATTTTTGGACTCCCATGTTTCTTTTTGTTTACTACAAGGGAGATTTGTTAAAATAAATCATGTCATTTAGTATTCATGGCTTCATCTTTCATGATCTTTGATATTTTATCTTTCATGATATGATTTTTATGTATAATTCCTTGTATTCATGAAGTGTTTATCTCATCACCCAATTAATTTTTCTTGATATTCTTTATGTGATGATATGAAATTATGCATGAAATACTCATGAATTTATATTGATGCATACAAATGAGAAATTATGATCATGCATGGTAAGACGTAATGTAGTTTGACATTTTAATACCATCATGATTTGAATTATTTATGATTTGGAATGATGCATACAATACTATAATTTATTGCTAAAATGATATATCATGAATGCTTGAGTATCATGTATGATATGACCATAGTGATGATTTATTTTTGGTATCATGTATCAAGTAAGGATGAAATTTAAGGTTTTAAAATTGTGCATGTTTTAATTTGAAACTATAATGATGCACAAATATATTGAAATAATATTGATACTTTAATTTTGTCATGATTTGAAAATTGTTGTAAAGGGAAAATGAATTATAAAATTATTTTCTTCCATTCTTTTTGACAATGACAAAGGGGGAGAAAGAACTAGCTTGCATGTTCTAAAATGATGTAAAACTTGCTAGCTTGCTTATATTAAAAGAGAAGCAAGAAGTGCTATCTTGCAAATCTCAAGAGAAGCAATATTTGCTAAGTTACACATTTCAAGAAAATACAAAAATATGCTATCTTGAACATCACCAAAAATTACTAGCTTGCCTATCGTAAGAAGCAAAAATGTAAACTGGTAAAATTTACAATCTTGCACTTCTTTAGAATTAATAATGATTTGGTGATTATGTATGTTATAAAGTGATGAAGAAAATTACTAGCTTGCTTGATGATAAAACTTGAGATTATATTTATAATGCAATGGTTTGAAACTTGCTAAATGCACTTCTCCTTTTTGTTGATGACAAATGGGGAGAAGTATGATGATATTATGCATGATTTTATGATGACGTGTTACAAATATTCATGATGAAATTAGCTTTGACTTGAATTCATCTTGAATTCAAGGTTCTATCAATATGGTATATTGATAGGGGGAGTTAAGGTTAACTTCATCATTAATTAGTTGTCATCATCAAAAAGAGGGAGATTGTTAAATCTCAGATTTTGATGATGAAACCAATTAATAGTGTTTGTGATCTAATGAGTGGTTTGAGTAATATAGGGCTAACTTCGATCAGAAAAGGCAAATTGAATAAAGAAGGAGTAATCGGACGTTGGGTTAGAGCAAACATGCAAAAGATTGGATGTCGGGCCGGAGGATCGGTCGACATATCGGCAGAGGGCTTTGGTCCATGAATTCAGGCATCGGACCAAGAAGATCGAACATTACGCTAAGGAGATTGAATGTTGTGAGGAGACAACAAGCTGATTGGGCAATACGTTGAAGGAGAGGATGATGCGCCGAAGGATCGAACGAAGTGCCGAAAGAACCAATGACATGTCAAACAACATAGGATTCGCTTGTAATCGATTATGTCTAGATCGAGTTAGTTTAGAGTCTAATTTAGTCACTTTAGAATGTAATTAGGTCAACTCAATTAGGGGCCAATTGGGCCCAGAATGATGCTGTTTTGGGCCAAAAGAAAGGCCCATTTAGTGACCCATGTTTGGGCTATGTTGGGCCAAGTGAAAGGCTCAAACAGTAACCAAACAGGTGAAATCGTCATGGCACAGTCTCCGAGACTGTGTCAAGCGGTGGTATCGCCAGACTCGGCGGTGATACTGCCTAGTGTCAGTGGCAATGTTAGACTGGCAAGCAGTGGTACCACCCAACATAGGCGATGGTACCGCCCGTACCCGAGAGACCCCGGATGAGATATTTTTAGGCTCCAAGTTTGAATCAACTTGATGCCTATAAATACCCCTCTCATCCCTGGTTAATAAATACACAACTAAGAGCAAAAAAGAAAAGAAAACGCTATTGTAATTGTGTGTGAACTCCTCTCAAAACTTTAGTGTTAGTCTTATTTAAGAGAGGAGTGAAGGGGGTTGTAAAGGTTCTCTCCTGAACCTATCAAAAGGAGAATCGAGTTGTAAGGGTGGTTGATCTTCGCCCATTGAAGGAAGATCAATAGTGGATGTCGATGGCCTCGACGGAAGAGGAATCGGTGGAGTGGATGTAGGTCACGACAACCGAACCACTATAAAAATCTGGTTTGTATTTCTTTTGAGCAATTTACTTTAATTATAAATTGACTTGTTATTGCTTTCACTACGCTCCCTTATGCTTCCAAGTTAATATCTTCCGAGATCAGTTTTCAACGTATGAAAGAATTTTTAGAACCGACGTAATTTTATCCACTACACTAATTCACCCCCCCCTCTTAGTGCCGACTCATTCCTAACATTGTAATCATTTATCTAAGATCAAAGTAGTTTAGGGGGCTAATTGAGTTAGCTTTTGATAATCACTACCGGTATCCAATACCCATGTGTTATCATAAGAGTCTAACAAATGGAGATTGATCATGAATGTACCTGAAGCTTCTCCAAGCTTTTATTTCACCCTCTCTACAAGGTACTCTTTACAGTTTCTCTTATAGTGCCCATCTTTGTCGTAGTGTAAGCATTGGCCTTTGTCAATTTGTCGGGTCTTTCTTAGCAACCTTTGCTTTACCTGATTTATACTAGTCACAGGTGCCCTAAAAGTTAATCACGTGAGTGATGGTATGTGTGACTTGACACGTAGTCTTTTTACTTATTATTATGATTTCTTATTTTATTACTTTATATTGCCTCTTGCATGAATATATTGTGATGTCCATGGATCTGTGCAATAAGAATCGGATCATGATGATATCACGATAATGAGACCGATTCGCCTTTAAACACAAATCCTATATAATTCTGGTCATAGGTTACTTGAGAAGGGATATTGAGATAACCGAACAGACTAGTGTGCTGTATACCCGTCCATATAATGGAGGCAGCTAGTCTCACAGCTGCTTGTCTGGGTACACTAAGGATATAGTATAGGTGCTATGACAAAACCTTCTCACTAGTAGACATACTAAAATCCATCCAAATTCTATTAGCTATTGCAATATATTACAACTATGAGATCTGGTAGATGGATGTGAAAACCACATTCCTCAATGGCAACCTCAAGGAAGAGATATGTTAGGACTCTAGCTAGAAGAGTCCTAATTGAGAATGACATTCATGTAAAACCTATCTAGGTTGACCCCTATTAAACAGGTGAAAAGGCTAGCTAGGGTTAGGAGGATGTTTCTTAGAGAAGAAATAGGAGTTGTAAAGGAATAGGAGTCTTAAGTAGGAGTCCTATTAGGAGTTGGTTAGAAGTAAGAGTCTTGAGTAGGAGTCCTATTAGGAGTTAGGATTTAGAAGCCCTACAAATAGCTATGTATTTCTCCTCTTTTGATAAGCAATAGATGAATCTTTTATGTAGCCTTTGAGCAGCAACTTGGAGGGAGGAACCCCTATAGAGTTCCAAGGAGACCGATCCCCTAAAGAGATCAACCCCAAGTTTAGAATCTGTTAGGGTTCTAACACCTAGTATCAGAGCAGCATTCTTGGCATCTCGCTGCCCTTCCACAGCCATCCATCAGCCCTCCACAGCC
>LVTN01002365.1:2188-14058 GCA_001649415.1 Musa itinerans
CTATAAAACTGTTGTGTTTTCGGGTTTACATTTTATTCTTGCTATTACCTTACTGCAAACCTCCTTAAGTGCTTACTGCCTTCATTTCATTACGTACGCTGTCAAGTTAAGTTTCCAAAATCGATTTTTTGTAAGAAAAAGTTTTTATCGTACGAGGTTTTTTAAACCGACGTATTTTACCACTGCACTAATTCACCCCCCCTCTTAGTGCCGACACCGGACTCTCGATCCTAACAATCTTGAGGGACATAAAGTCAAATGGGTACCTAAAGCAAACCCACTTTTTTTATAAAAATGACTATAATTGAAAGCTAGGAGCAAAATGATATCTTAATAATGGATGCTTAAGGCATATGAACAGAGATTCAACACACTTCACAAAGCTCACTCACCGAAACAACAATAACATTGACATTGGAATTATTTGATTGAAGATATATTTTTTTTATGTTATACTATTGATCTTTGTCAAAACTTATTTTTTGGTTTTAATTGATGATGTATGGATTTAGCATAAAAGATAAGGACATGCTTGTATGAAATCAATCGTATAAATTGAAACAACAAAAAAAGAAGAATGTATTTTTCTTGAAAATTTCTCTATCCCTTAAGCTTAAAAAAAATTTTAATAAGAGATTGATAAATCTATTTATGATATTTTTGAATCTCTTGAACTATAAAAGTGATTTTGATGATTTGAATTTGAATATGATTTTTCCATCCGAATCATGAACTTTCTCTTGAATTCTTGTCTTGAGGTATCTTTTATGGGAATCAAAATCTTTTTTATCTTCTATGATTTCTTCTTTTTACTATTTACTAAAGAGGATAATTATGCAAACAAACCATGATATTGAGATTTTTATATCGTTCACTATGATTCTTTCATTTTATTAAAGAGAATTATCCAAATGAATCATGATTTATCTTATGATTTCTCGGAATTATAAGTTGTGATTTTTTTATTAATCAAAATCTCCTATCATTTGTTCTTGTATGATTATTCCTTTTTACTAAAAAAGAGACTTATCAAAATAAGTCATGATCTCTCGATATTCACAACTTGACATTTGTTTATTTCATATGACTCCTTTATGTTTATGATATTTATACCCCATCATCAAATTGATCACTCTTGATATAAATTTATCTTTATTATTAATATTTGTCATGATTTTAAAAAGATATAAAGGGAAAAGAATTATATTATTGTGTTATTCTCTTCTTTTTAACAATGACAATGGGAGAGCAAGAATTGCTAGCATGCACACTTCAAGAAGAAGAAAAAGTTGCTAGCTTGCATATCTCAAAAGAGAAGCAAAATTCGCTAGCTTGCATATTTCAGGAAGAAGAAAAAAATTACTATCTTGCAAATCTCAAGAGAAGAAAAAAATTTGTTAACTTTTGTATCTCAAAAACTTACTAGCTTGCATATTCTAAAATGATGTAAAATTTGATAATTACACTTTTCTCCTTTTTGTTGATGACAAAGGGAGAGAAGTTATGATGATTTGAATTTTGGAATCATGCATGTTTTGATGATTTGAATTTTAGAATCATGCATGTTATGATGTACCTTGATAATTTGAAATTATGCATACAATACTCATGATTTTATATGCATGCAATGATGTAAAAGTCATGGTTTCAAAGGTTATCATTCTTTCTGAATGAAAGTTTATTTTAATTCAATATGATATATTGATAGAGGGAGTTTAGTATAAACTCTGTCATCAATTAGTTGTCATCATCAAAAAGGGGGAGATTATTGAATCTCACATTTTGATGATGAAATCAATTGATAAAGTTATGATCCAATGTGTGTTTGAGTGATGCAGGACTAACTTCGATCATGGAAAGATAAATCGATTGAAGCAAGAAGAATCAGACGTTGTGCTAGAGTGGAACATGTCAAAAGATTAGACGTTGGGCTAGAGGATTGGTTGATGTGCCGAAAGGACTTTGTGCCATGAGTTCGGGCATCAGGTCGAAGGATCGGACATTGTGCCAAAGGAGATCAAATGTTACGGAAGGTCAACATGCTGATTGGGCAATACGCCGAAGGAGAGGACGATGTGCCAAAGGATTAGACAAAGTGCTAGAAGAACCAATGATATCCCAGACAACATAAGATTCATACTTATAATCATGTGTGTCTAGATCGTAGTAGTCTAGGTTTAATTGAGTTAGTTTCAGGTGTAACCAAGCTAAACTCAATTAGGGGCCCATTGGGCTTGATTTGGAGTTGATTTGGGCCCATTGGGTGGCCCATTTAGTGACCTAGAGCTAGGTCAAGTGGTGGCACCGCTAGGGCTGACTATGGAATCGCTTGAGGCTTGACCTCCTAGGCAGTGTCTGGGTGGTGGTACCACCCAAACAAGTAGTGGTACTACCCGGACACAGTCTTCTAGGTTGTGTCAGGCAATGGTACCACCCAAATAGGGCAATGGTACCATCTAGTGTCAATTTGACAAGCGATGGTACCGCCCAATGTTAGATTGATAGGCGATAGTACCACTAGTTGTCAGTTTGATAGGCGGTAGTACTATCCAATACTAGCGGTGGTACCACCAGTACCCCTATAATCGGGGATATGATACTTTTTGGCTCTAATTTTTAAGTCATTTGGGGTCTATAAATACCCCACTTTTTCTTGCTTGAGGCAACAATAAATTGAGTAGAAAGGGGAAAGAATATTTGAGTAAAAAAGTGTTGTAATCTTTTTTAAAGTTTAGAGTCTCTATCTCCTAGAGTTAGAGGTCTTTCTAAGAGAGGTGTGAGGTCTAGTATAAAAGAGAAGCTATAAAGGTTCTCACCTAAGCCTGTCAAAAGGAGAAAGAGTTATAAAAGGGTAGTTGATCTTCGCCCATTGAAAGAAAATCAGTAGTGAATACTAGTGGCCTCGATAGAAGAGGAATCGGGAGTGGACATAGGTTAGGACGACCGAATCACTATAAAGCTCAGTTTGTATTTTTTTTATGCTTTTCATTATCATTACTTATTGATTCAATTATCTACTACTCTCACTTGCTCTCTAAGCTTAAACACTTTTTGCTATGGATGTAGGCTTTTATGAAAGCTCTAATTTGCTCCCCCTCTTAGTGTCAAAACGGTCCTAACATTTGGAACCTAGTTGATGCACTTGAGGGTATCGTACTTATTGGTTGCAAGTGGATCTTCAAGAAGAAGATCAAAGTAGATGGAAAGGTAGAGACCTATATAGCAAAGCTAGTGGCTAAGGGGTATCGTCAAAGGCTAAGTGTTAATTATGACAAAACATTCTCACCCGTAGCCATGCTAAAATCCATTTGAATTCTGTTGGCTATTACAATATGCTATGATATGACAGATGGAAGTGAAAATCGCATTCCTCAATGGCAACCTCGAGGAGGAAATGTATATGATACAACCTAAGGAGTTTGTATCCAAGGACAATCTAGATAAGGTGTGTAGTTTGCTTAGGTCCATCTATGGACTGAAGCAAGCTTCCCGAAGTTGGAACATAAGATTTGATGAGGCGATTAGATCTTATGACTTTATTAAGAATGAGCATAAGCTTTATATATATATGAAGGTAAGTGGGAGCGTTATTACCTTCTTGGTGTTATATGTGGATGACATCCTAATCATTGAGAATGATATAGGAATGCTCTCCACAATATAAGCTTAGTTATCTAGATATTTTTCTATGAAGGACTTAGACGAAGCATCCTATATCTTGGGGATTCAGATTTATAGAGATAGATCTAAGAGGATGCTTGGCTTATCTCAGTCCGGGTACATAGACACTATTGTCAAAAGGTTTGGCATGAAAAAATACCGATGAGACATGGGATATCACTTTCTAGGAGTATGTCCCAAAAAACTCCTAAAGAAAGGAAAACATGGATAGGATACCCTATGCCTCAGCGATAGGGTCTATCATGTGTGTCATGCTATGTACCAGGCCTGATATAGCATATGCTCTGAGTGTCACGAGTAGGTATTAGGTAGATCCAGGCTTGGAGCACTAGAAAGCAGTAAAGTGTATCCTTAAGTACTTGAGAAGGACTAAAAATCTTTTATTGGTATATAGAGGCAGTAATCTCAAGGTTTAGGGCTACATGGACTCGAGTTTTTAGTCCGACGTTGATAACAACAAGTCTAATTCGGGGTATGTGTTCACCCTGAATGGAGGAGCAGTATGCTCGAAGAGTTCCAAGCAGGATACTACTACTAACTTAACCACAAAGGCGGAGTATATTGCTACAACAGAGGCAGCAAAGAGGGGAGTCTGGATGAAAAAGTTCATCATAGATTTGGGAGTTGTGCTAAGCAGTGATGAGCTGATTCCTTTATATTACAACAACAACGGGGTGATTGCTCAAAAGAAGGAACCCAAGTCTTATCAAAAGTCTAAGCATATTCTGAGGAGGTTCCACCTAATCAGAGAGATTATTACCCGAGGAGATGTAGTAGTAGAAAAAGTTCTATCCAAAGATAATATTGCATATCCACTAACAAAGCCATTGTCTCAGATTATCTTTAAGCATCACAGGGGTCTAATGGAGATTAGACATATAGGTGATTGGCTTTATGTCAAGTATGAGATTGCTAGTTATAGGTGTCCTACAAGCTAATCATGTGAGTGATGGCATATGTGACATGACACACACTCTTTTTGCTTATTATATTATTTGGTATTTTATTACTTTATATTACTTGTTGCATGAATATTTTATGATGTCCATAGATTTATGCAATGAGAATCAGATCGTAATGAGATAACGATAATGAGATCGATTTGCCTCTAAAAACAACCTTAAATAATCCCGGTCATAGGTTACTCGAGATGGACATCGAAATAATCGAATAGATTGGTGTACTATATACCCGTCCATATGATGGAGGTGACTGGTCTCATAGCTGCTCGTGTGGGGACACTAGGGATACAATGCAGGTGCTCATTGGAGAATGGGTTCACTGATTGATCTACTTACGGAATCCTTGATGGTTGATGATGCCTTATTGTCATATAACGATTCCGTTGTCCTAGTGGTGTATATGGTCCCTAGACTTGAGACACCAAGGCTATCCTATATAAGTACTCTACTATTTGACACTAGACTTATAGGCCTATAAGTTCCAAATCTAGCACAGCCGGTCATCGGGAGTGATAGTCAACCTTACAAGGGCTATTGAGTATCGATAAAGGATCATCCGTTCTCTGTGTCATGAGAGAAATATCTCATGTATTCTTACTTAGATAAATCCCTAGCTAGGGTCATTTGGATTGAGAGAGAAAGAGTTCTCCGGGGGAATTCGATTAGAGCGAGACTCGAGTTGAAATCATATGGGCCTGATAGCACCATGCTTGATATATAGTCTTTGGGATATTAGATGAATGAGAGACTATAGATACATGATAATTATGGACATATAGGTCCAAAGGATTGGATTCCCTTGTATCATTTGGGGACTACGGCGTACTGGCCTAGTACGTTCGTAGTTCATGAGTCGAATGAATTATTATGGAGATAATAATTCATTGAGCTAGAAGGAGTTTTGACAGATATGACTCATAGCCAATTCGATATTGGGCCTGAAGGGTCACACACATATGGTAGGTTTTGTGACAAGTAGAGGTTCGGATATGAGATATCCACTAGAGCCCCTATCTTATTGGATATCCAATAAGCCCCTGAATTATTGGATCCAATGGATGGGATCTAATAAAAACCAATAAAAAATTATTGGGTAGAGACCCACCAATCTAAGAGGCTTGGATAGTTGGATGGCCATATTTTAAATCAATAACATTATAATTCATTAACAATCCAATCTAGGATCCAAACTAACATTTGAGGACATGGAGAAATATTCAAGTCAAAATTCACATCTATAAAACCTGTGTAATTTATAATCATACATCACATCACTCAAACATTTATGAAACCTAAAGCCAACTTAACAAATATTAACCACACTTATAAATTCACTAGTGTGAGAATCAATACAATCGTAAAACCAACCATTTATCACAAGTTCATATTGTCGTAAACTAAACTTAACATTCTAAAATTTCAAATATAAGAGGCCTTTCAAAGCTTTTACATGATATATCAATTCAGATTCATCAATAATATTTTATTATATACAAAACATACTTATACAATAACCATAATATATTAACCAACAAGACTTGCCCAAAATCTAAATAGCTTTCCACTACCTCACCCAATTCTAACATTTCAGTGAGTGACAAGCTAACCTACAAAATTTATATAGCAACGGAGTGAGTTACAAAGCTCAGCACGTAACCAACATATCCATGCTAAGAGAGAATATTTTTAAACAAATTTGGTATTAAAATGCAAGGTAGGGATATAAGAATTTATAAATATTATCTCATTAGATACAGAATCGCAAATGTCATTTCATTCAAAATATATTTGGTTCATAACAAATGGATTAAAGAGTAATTGGAGTATATCAATTATGTAAGACATATTTTGGAGCATATCAATGGTGCATAGGATATTTCAGAGTATATCAATGGCGTATGAAATATTTTTGAAGCATATCAATTGCATATACATTTCGAAGCATATAAATGATGCATGAAATATTTTGGAGCATATCAATGGTAAATAAAATATTTTAGAATATATCAATAGGCAAATAAGAAACATAAGCTCAAATATCATATTTGACGTTGCATTCATTTCATTTTTATCCAAAGCACATATAGAAACTCATAAGCAATACTTTGGATATCATATAAAAAATACAAAGGGTAAAGTGGGATTATAACATAATATGGTCCATCCATTTCTGAATGACCACTAACATAAGTCTCCCACTTTTGGGAGCTCTATGCACCCATATCCGAGTGAAGTCATAGGGGGTCGACAAAGCATCACGGGCTATAAGCATAGCTCCCTTTACTATTTCTAGTAAAGGTTCATATTATCCAACAAACCCTAGAGTACAAAAGGATATTATGAATAATAAAATTGGCACATATCAGAAAAATATGTGAAACAACGGAACATACATGTGCCTATATGAAACAATGCGATGTAACATAAACTTTACATATTGGATTCAAATATGTAGATAATTTAAGGACTAGAGCACAAAAGAATTCAAAGCATTAATATAAAGCTTAATTGAAAGAAGAATTTTAGTTGAAATCAATTTCCAAATGGATGAAACAAGAATAGGCAAAATCAACAAAAGCTTGATTCAGGCAGAATTTGAGAAACACATTACATGAATTATTTAGATAATCAATTATGCTCCAAATTACTCAAGAAAGATATCATTGAAAAGCTGCATTAGTCTACTATCAAAGGAATCTAGATTTATAAGTTTTGAGTCTCTAATAGGGAGTTATAAATAATTTAGTCTAGAAAGATAAGAATTTATCATCCTTATTTTACAGAATCAGTAGGATCAATTAAAATGGATGTTTCGGTAGAAGAATATACTTCAAATATTTTAAATTAGTAAAAAGAAAGATTTATAAGTCTAGTTTCTAATAAATTAAGTTTTGTAAGAGTTTCCAACAAAAAGTTATAAGTAATTTAGTAATAAAGGTAAGAAATTTTAGTCTTTGTTTTACTAAATTTATAGGGTCAATTCAATTTGATATTTGGGCAGGCAAATTTACTCCAAATCTTACAAGTAAGCATAAAAAGAAAGATTTACAAGTCTAAATTCAGATGAAATAGTTTTGTCCTAATTGGAAATCGGTATAGAGATTTATAGCTAAAACAAGGTAGAAAGGGTATAATCTTAAAAAAATTTCAAATTCAAATATTTACATCCAAACAAGAGAGATATCATATTGCAAGGCTATAACTATTCAAATTTCTCATAATCAAGGCAAAGCTAGAGATTAAAATTATAGTAGAAAAGAATTAGATCACTTGTCTTTCAAAGATTTTGATCCAATGAAATTTTAAGCCCAAATCCTTCTTCTACTCTTCCTCCGCTTCTCTTCCCTATTTTTTTTTCTCCTCTTTGTTAGGACCGTAAAGGCACTAAGAGGGGAGAGGAGAGGGTGAGTTAGTGCTTTCAAAAAATTAATATGATTCAAAAACTCATTCGATGAAACCCGTATCGGAAATGAGTTCAACTTGGAATGTGCATAAGAGTAGTGAGCAAGTAAATCAGTTTATAATAAGAATGAAAAGCACAAAGGAAATACAAACCGATTTATAGTGGTTCGTCATCCCGACCTACGTTTACTCCCGATTCCTCTTTACTTGAGGCCATTGGCTTTCACCACCGATCTTTTTTTCAATGGGTGAAAATCAACTACCCACTTTACAACTCTTTCTCCTTTTCATAGTTTTAGGAGAGAACCTTTATACCTCTCTTTTACATTTAGACCTTACTCCTCCCTTAGAAAACTTCTAACTCTAGGAGGAAGAGATTTAACATCTTAAGATAGATTACAACACTTTTTTCTCAAGAATTCTTTCTCCTTTCTACTCTTTTTCTTGCTATCCCAAGCAAGAATGAGTGGGGTATTTATAGGCCCCAAATGGCTTAAAAAATAGAGCAAAAAATTCAAAGCATCGAGTTTTCAGGGTATTGATGGTACCACCACCTATATTGGGTGGTACCACACTTACCACTCTATGCATTGGCGATACCATCGCCTGACACAGGATGGTACCATTGCTGACCCTAGTGGTACCACCACTGGGTTTTGCCACTACTTACCACTCTATGCATTGGCGGTACCATCGCCTGACACAGGATGGTACCACTGCTGACCCTAGTGGTACCACCACTGGGTTTTTCCGAAAAAATACATTTTATACTTCCCAACTCACAAGCAGTTCCACTGCTTGGCTTGGCGGTGCGACTGCCTAGCCCAACTTTAAGTAATTGAATGAGCCTTCCAATCAACCCAAATCAGTCCTGATTCAAGCCCAATAGACCTCCTAATTGAGTTAATATGGTTACACCCAAAACTAACTTAATTAAGACCTAAACTATAATGATTAAGATACAAATGATTACAAGACATAAATCTTATTTTGTTTGGCATGTCATTGGTTCATCCGATACTTTGTCTGAACCTTCGACGCATTATCCTCTCCTTCGGTATATTGCTCGATCCATCGGCATATCGGCCTTCCACAGCATCCAATCTTCTTGGCACAATATATGATCCTTTTGGTCCAATGCCTAAACTCATGGCATGAAGTCCTTTTGGCACGTTGACCAGTCCTTTGGCCCAATGTGCAATCTTCTGATATGATACTCTCTGGCCCAACTTCTGATTCTTCTACTTCAATCGATTTACCTTTTTATGATCGAAGTTAGTCCTATGTCACTGAAACGCTCATTAGATCCTAACTTTATCAATTAATTTTGTTGAATCTCGGATTTTGATGATGAAGTCAATTGTCATTTGTTGATCTAATCTATATATTGAGAAAAGTGTGCAGGATTAACTACGATGGCAGTAAGACATATAGTAGGTGTTATGCCGGAGTCAAGATAAAGATCACATTGGAGTACGAGAGTTCGTCGGAAGTCCGGACATTCGTCGGAAGTTCTATGGGAACCAGCCGAGAAGTCCAAGAGCTTGCCATTGAAGCTTGTTGGAACTCACCAAGAACATCGTTGCGAAGTCCAAGAGCTTGCCGGGAGTCCACCGGAGCATCGCCGAGAGTTCGTCGGATGTTCACTGGAAGTTCACCGGAAGCTCGCTGGAAGAGCGATTGACGCACCGGAACACAGAATTGTAGTAATCATGTCGTAATTATCGTAGTTAGAGTATAGATTAAGTTAAGATTGGGAGGTAATGCCACTAACTTAATTAGGGGCCAACTAGGCCCTTAAGAGACCCAAATTGGGCCGAATGGATCAGCCCATTCGGCCCTTGAAATGTTGGCCGACGGTGGCACCGCCTAGGAGACTCGGTCTCCCAAGAAATCTAGGCGATGGTACCGCCCCTGTCAGGTGGTGGTACCACCAAAGCTTGGTCTTTGAGCTCTGTCAGGCAATCGTACTGCCCAGATTGGGCGGTGGTACCGCTAGAGCTCGGTCTCCGAGCTTTGTTAGGAGGTAGTACCACCCAATAATGGCGGTGGTACCGCCAGGATGCCGAAAATCCGGGAATGGACACTTTTGAGCTCCATTTTCAAACGGATTGGGGCCTATATAAACCCCATCCTTTCCTGCATGGAAAGGCATCGAAAGCTTGCTTTAACTTTGAGTATTTGAGAGCTTAAAAGTATTGTAAAAGGTTAGAGTTCTTCTTCCTCTTTCTTTCTAAGTGTTGATCATTCAAGAGAGGAGTGAAAACTTGTAAGGGTTGTCTCCTAAGCCTGTTAAAAGAAGAAAAGCTATAAAAGGGTGTTGGCCTTCGCCTATTAAAGGAAGGCCTCTAGTGGACGTCAGTGACCTCGTCGGAGGAGGAAGCCAAAAGTGGATGTAAGTCAAGATTGACCGAACCATTCTAAATCTCGGTTTGCATTTACTTTCTACTATTTATCTTAACTACAAACTGCCTTCATTGCTTTACATCAACTACACTTCCGCATGCTCTCAATTTAAAGATATTTCTGAAACGGTTTTCATCGAAATCAGAATTTATCGTACGAAAGTCTTTTTAACCAATGAAAGTTTTCCACTGCACTAATTCACCCCCCCCCCTCTTAGTGCTCTTGATCCTAACAAATTTCATTATCAAAATATGAGATTCAACAATCTCCTCCTTTTTTATGATGACAACCAATTAATGATGGAGTTTTAACAAACTCTCCCTATCTTACAATCATATTGAAATAAACTTAAATTTAGAAAAATGATAACTTTCTAATCATAATATCTTTGAATTCAAGATGAAATAATTCTAATCATATATCATAGTGATCATATGTAATACATCATATCATATAAATACTCCAAATCGTTATCACTTTGGGCATAGCATGCATGATATCAAAACGTTAAAATTTTCAAATCATTCATCATTACTTCTCCCCCTTTGTCATCTACAAAAAGGAGAAAAGTGTAACTTGTTAGGAATGAGTCGACACTAAGAGAGAGGGGGGTCACTTTGGGCATAGCATGCATGATATCAAAACGTTAAAATTTTCAAATCATTCATCATTACTTCTCCCCCTTTGTCATCTACAAAAAGGAGAAAAGTCTAACTTGTTAGGAATGAGTCGACTATCGGAAATGTGAGTTTAACTTGAAAGCATACGAAAGAGTTGAATGAGAAGGTAAAGAAAGTAAGGCAGTTTGCAATGAAAGTAAATAGCTTAAAGTAAATGCAAACCGAGTTTTATAGTGGTTCGGTCATCGTGACCTACATCCACTCCCGATTCCTCTTCCGTCGTAGCCACCGGCATCCACTAACAGTCTTCCTTCAGTTGGCAAAAACCAATCACCTTCTTACAACTCTATTATCCTTTTGACAGGCATAGGAGAGAACCTTTACACCTCTCTTTTAGACCTAGACCTCTCTTCTCCCTTTAGAAGAATTTTCTAAATACTAGGAAGAATGGACTCTACTCTTCAAGAGAGATTACAATTTTTACTCCAGGATTCTTTCCCCCTTTTTAACTCACTTTCTTGCTTTACCAAGCAGAAAAGAGTGGGGTATTTATGATAGAACCCTTGCATATTCTAAACTTGGGGTTGATCTCTTTAGGGGATCGGCCTCCTTGGAACTCTATAGGAGTTCCTCCCACCAAGTTGCTGCTCAAAGGCTGCAGAAAAGATTCATCTATTGTTTATCAAAAGAGGAGGAATACATGACTATTTATAGGGTTTCTAAACCCTAACTCCTAATAGGACTCCTACTCAAGACTCCTATTCCTTTACAACTCCTAATTCTTCTCTAATAAACAACC
>LVTN01002366.1:2652-27563 GCA_001649415.1 Musa itinerans
GGAAGGTTTGAGCAAAAAACCTCAAAGCCCCCAAATTTCTCTTCTTCTTCTTCCCCCTTTTTTTTCTCTTCTTCCTTCTCTCTTCTTCTCTTCCTCCACGCAGCTGCCTTCTCAGGTTTCTTGAGAACGAAGGCAGAGAGGCTGAAGAGGTGGGTTTTGTAATTTTGTGCATTTTGCTATTTAGTACTTGCATTATTACATTTACGATTAGGTCCTCAGGGTTTACATATAGGTCCTCAGATTTTTTTTTTTTTTTGAACAGATCCCCAAATCTTATGAATAAGTTCTCAGATTTATTCTTTGGCTCTTTTATCGAATTTAAAATAGATACTTACATTACAACTAGAAACTTATACGAAAATTTAGAAATGAGGGATGTTACAATTACCTGTTAAGCAGTGGTACCGCCAGAGCTCAGTCCTGTTAAGCAGTGGTACCGCCAGAGCTCAGTATCTAAGACTCGATCAAGCGGTGGTACTGGTATACTAGGCGATGGTACCTCCTAGTGTTAGAGTGTCAGGTGGTGGTACTGCCAAGTACTAGTGGTGGTACTGCCAGTACCCCAAAAATTCGGGATGAGACACTTTCTGACTCTAATTTTAAAGCCATTGGGACATATAAATACCCTACCCTTTTCTACATGAAAGGTAACAAAGTGCAATCAAAGTATGAAAAAACTCTAAGTGTTGGGGTGTTAAAAATGTTGTAAAAGTCAAAAGAGTCCTCCTCCCTCTCTTTAGCTTTGTAATCATCCAAGAAGAGGTGTGAGGCTTGTAAGGGTTATCTCCTAAACCCATAAAAAGGAGAAAATGCTATAAAGAGATGGTTGGTCTTCACCTATTAAAGGAAGACCATTTGTGGATGTCGGTCACCTCGACGGAGGAGGAATCAGAAGTGGATGGAGGTCACAACAACCGAATCACTATAAATTCTAGTGTGTTCATTCCTTGCTGTTTAATCTCTTTACTACATTCAACTTTACTTCATTACAAACTGTCCAATCCCCTCTTCTCTACTCATTCAAGAAAAAAAAAATGATTTTTGTCGGAATTAAATTTTATCGTATGAAGATTTTCAAATCGATGAAATTTTTTTATTGTACTAATTCACCCCACCCCCCCTCTTAGTGCTGCTCTTGATCCTAACACTATTCTTTGATACCAGACTTATAGGCCTGGAAGTTTCAAATCTAGCATAATCAATATCAGGAGTGGTAGCCAACCTTAAGAGGACTATTGAGTATTGATAGAGGATCATCCATTCTCGGTATCATAAGAGGAATATCCCAAGTGTTCTTGCTCAGACAAATCCCTAGCCCGGGTCATTCAGATCAAGAGAGAAAGAGTTCTTTGGGAGAATCTGATTAGAGCAAGACTCATGTAGAAACTGTATGGGCCAGACAACACCATGCCTAATATACGGTCTCTAGGATATTAAATAGATAAGGGACTATAGATACACGGTAACTGAGGATAGACAGGTCCAATGGATTGGATTCCCCTGTATCATTTGGGGACTATAGCATAATGGCCTAGTTCGTTTGTAATCGATGAGTCGAGTGAATTATTATGGAGATAATAATTTACTAAACCAGAAGGAGTTCTGATAGGTGTGACTCACGGCTAGCTCGATATTGGGCCTAGAGAGTCACACACATATGATAAGCATTATGACGAGTAGAGGTTCGGATATGAGATATCCGTCAAAGCCCCTATCTTATTGGATATCCAATAAGCCTCTGAAATATTGGATCCTATGGATAAGATTTAATAATTGCCAATGAGAGATTATTGGATAGAGATCCATTAATCTAAGAGGCTTAAGTAGTTAGATGGAGATCTAATACCTAATAGGGCAGGATCCATTCGGGTTAAGTTGATAAGGAACCTCTATAAATAGGAGGGAACCAAAGGCCTATAAGCTAGAGCTTCTATTGGTTATCATCTCTTATTCTCCTCTCCCCTTAGCCTCCTCATATAGTAGGCTTGAAGATTTGAGGAGCGTCGGTGCAGCCCTATTATGTGGATCACCGCTAGAGAGGAGGGCGCTTAACCTCCTTTATCTACTCCTACATATCTGTAGGGACTTAGGGATATACAATCTCCCTAGGTAAAACACTATGTCATATGTGGATTTAAGTTTCATAAGTTTTTGCACAATAATCTTCTCATGACTCCGAACACATCTTTAAAAAATTTGGGTATTTTATTTTTTATATTCTTCCACTGCGCATATGATGCCTTCTAAAATTTTCCTACGGACCTATATGTCCTCAGTTATAGTGTATCTATAGTCTCTCATCCATCTAATATCCCAAAGATCATATATCAGGCATAATGTCAGGCCTATACGGTTTCCACTTGAGTCTCACTCTAATCGGATTCTCCTGGAGAACTCTTTCTCTTTCAATCTAAATGACCTTGGCCAAGGATTTTTCTGAGCAAGAACACATGGAATATTCCTCTCATGACACCTAGAGTAGATGATCCTCTATCGACACTCAATAACCCTCATAAGGTTGGCTACCACTCCCAATGACTAGCTGTGCTAGATCTGAAACTTTCAGACCTATATGTTCAGTATCAAAGAGTGGAGTACTCATACAAAATATCTTTGGTGTGTCGAGTCTAAGGACCAGATATACCATTGGGATAAAAAAATTGCTATCTGATAATGAGGTATCATTAACCATCTAGTAATTCATGAGCGGATCAATTAGTGAACTCATTCTCTAATAAGCACTCTATTATAGCCCTAGTGTCCCCACACGAGCAAATATAAGACCAACCGCCTCCATCATATGTATAGGTATATAGTACACCAGTTTGTTTGATTATCTCGATGTCCCTCTTAAGTAACCTATGACTAGGATTGTTTAGGATTTATGTTTAAAGGTGAATCGGTCTCATTATCATGATCTCATCACGATCTGATTCCCTTTGCACAGATCCATGGACATCACAATATATATAAGCATATAGGCAACAAGCAATATAAAGTGATAAATTGTCAAATAATATAATGAGCAAAAAGAATGTGTATTATATCACACGTGTCATTACTCACGCGATTAGCTTGCAGGGCACCTATGACTAACAATCTCCCACTTGACCTAAAGCCAATCACCTATGTATCTGATCCCCAACAGACCCCTGTGATGCTCAAAGACAATGTGAGACAATGGCTTTATTAGTGGATTTGTGATATTATCTTCAGGTGCAACTCTTTCCACTACTACAATTCCTTGGGTCATGATCTCTTTAATAAGTTAGAACCTCCTCAGAATACTTCTGATGAGACCCGGGTTCCCTTGCTTGAGTAATTGCCTCGTTGTTATCGCAATATAAGGGAATTAGCTCCTCACTACTTAGCACAACTCTTAGATCTGTGATGAACTTCTTTATCCAGACTCCCTCCTTTACTGACTTTGCTGTAGTAAGGTACTCCGCCTCTATGGTTGAGTCAACAGTAGTATCTTGTTTGGAACTCTTCTAGCATACTTCTCCTCCATTCAAGGTATACACATACCCCAAATTTGACTTGCTATCATCGACATTGGACTGGAAACTTGAGTCCATGTAGCCTTCAACCCTGAGGCTACTACCTCAATATAATAGTGAAAGATCTTTAGTCTTTCGCAAGTACTTAAGGATACACTTTATTGCTTTTCAGTGCTTCAAGCTTAGTTCTGCCTGATACCTACTTGTGACACTCAAAGAATACACACTATCAAGCCTAGTATATAGCATGGCATGCATGATAGACTCTATCGCTGAGGCATAGGGTATCTTATCCATGTTCGCCCTTTCTTTAGGAGTCTTTGGGGACATACACCTAGAAAGAGATATCCCATGTCTTATTGGTGTGAGATCTCTTTTGGAATTTTCTACACCAAACCTTTTGACAAAGCGTATCTATGTACCTGGATTGGGACAAGCCAAGCATCCTCTTGGATCTATCTCTATAGATCCGATTCCCCAAGATATAGGATGCTTCCCCTAAGTCCTTCATGGAGAAGTGTCTAGATAACTAAGCCTTTCTTGTGGATAGCATTCCTACATCACTTACACTAATCAAGTTGTCATCCACATATAACACCAAGAAGGTGATAATGCACCCATTTACCTTCTTGTACATACAAGGCTCATCTTCGTTCTTAACAAAGTCATAAGATCTTATCGCCTCATCAAATCTTTTATTTCAACTACGAGAAGCTTGATTCAGTAAGTAAATGGACCTAAGCAACTTACACGCCCTATCTAGGCAGTCCTTGGACATAAATACCTCAGGTTGTATCATATACACCACCTCCTCGAGGCTGCCATTGAGGAACACAGTTTTTACATTCATCTGCCAGATCTCATAATCAAAGTGTGCTGCAATAGCCAATACAATTTGAATATATTTTAGCATGGCTACGGGTGAGAAGGTTTCGTTATAGTTAACACCTTGCCTTTGACGATACCCCTTAGTTACTAGCCTTGCTTTATAGGTCTCTACCTTTCCAGTCTGGCGGTACCACCTCCTGATAGTCCCTTGGAGACTGTGTCTTGGTGGTACCATCGCCCAGACTAGCGGTACCACCACTTGACATAGTCTCAAAGACTGTACAAAGATGGTGTCATATATTTGGTCACTGTTTGGGCCTTGTACTTGGCCCAACACAGTCCAAACTTGGGTCACTGAATGGGCGAAGATCAACTACCCTTACAACTTGATTTTCCTTTTGACAGGTTCAGGAGAGAACCTTTATAACCCTCACAACCTCCTCTCTTAAACTTCACTAACTTTGAGAGGAGTTCACATAAGATTACAGCAGCGTTTTTTTTCTTTTTCACTCTCAATTCTTGTGTCTGTTAACTAGGGATCATATGGGTATTTATAGACCTCAAGTTGATTCAAACTTGGAGCCTAAAAATATCTCATCTCGGGTCTCCCGGGTACGGGCGGTACCACCACCTACAGCACTAACACTAGGCAGTACCATCGCCCAGTCTAGTGGTACCACCGCCTGACATAGTCTCGGAGACTGTGTCTAGGCGGTACCACTGCCTGACATAGTCTCAGAGACTATGCCATGACAGTGCCACCAGTTTGGTCACTGTTTGGGCCTTGCACTTGGCCCAACATAGCTCAAACTTGGGTCACTGAATGGGCCTTTCTATTTGCCCAAAACAGTCTCATTTCGGCCCAGTTAGCCCCTCATTGAGTTAGCTTAATTACATTCTAAACTGACTCAATTAGACTCTAAACTGACTCGATCTAGACATAATCAATTACAAGTGAATCCTTGTTGTCCAACATGTCATTGGTTCTTTCGGCGCTTCGTCCGATCCTTCGGCGCACCATCCTCTCCTTTGGTGTATTGCCCAATCGGCATGTTGTCTTCTCAAAATATTTGATCTTCTTGGTGCAATGTCCGATCTTTTTGGCCCGAAGCCTTCTGCCAATACGTCGACCGATCCTCCGGTCCGACGTCCAATCTTCTGACATGTTTTCTTCGACCCAATGTTCAATTCCTCCTACTTTAATCAATTCATCTTTTTTTATTGAAGTTAGTCCTACGTAACTTAAAATGCTTATTAGATCATAAACACTCTTAATTGCTTTGATCATCAAAATCCGAGATTCAACAATCTCCCCCTTTTTGATAATAACAACCAATTGATGACGGAGTTTAAACAAACTCCCCCTATCAATATGCTATATTAATAGAACCTTGAAATCATAGTATTTCAACATTGCATGCAACATGAGTATTGAAATAACCAATTTTATCACATCATTGCATGCACCATAAAATCACGCATAATCAAATTTTCAACAATGGTTTCATGCATGATTGTCATCATAACTTCTCCCCCTTTGTCATCAACAAAAAGGAGAAGTGCATCTAGCTAGTTTTTGAGATATGCAAGTTTTACAACATACAAGCTAGCAATTTTTTTCTCTTTTGAGATATGCACACTCTAAACTGACTCGATCTAGACATAATCAATTACAAGCGAATCCTTTTTGTCCAGCATGTCATTGGTTCTTTCGGCGCTTCGTCCGATCCTTCGGTGCACCGTCCTCTCCTTTGGTGTATTGCCCAATCGGCATGTTGTCTTCTCAAAATATTTGATCTTCTTGAAACAATGTCCGATCTTCTTGGCCCGAAGCCTTCTGCCGATACGTCGACCGATCCTCCGGTCCGACATCCAATCTTCTGACATGTTTTCTTCGACCCAATGTTCGATTCCTCCTACTTTAATTAATTAATCGTTTTTGATCGAAGTTAGCCCTGCGTAACTCAAAATGCTTATTAGATCACAAACACTCTCAATTGGTTTGATCATTAAAATCCGAGATTCAACAATCTCCCCCTTTTTGATAATGACAACCAATTGATGACGGAGTTTAAACAAACTCCCCCTATCAATATGCTATATTAATAGAACCTTGAAATCATAGTATTTCAACATTGCATGCAACATGAGTATTGAAATAACCAATTTTATCACATCATTGCATGCATCATAAAATCACACATAATCAAATTTTCAATACATTATTTCATGCATGATTGTCATCATAACTTCTCCCCCTTTGTCATCAACAAAAAGGAGAAGTGCATCTAGTTAATTTTTGAGATATGCAAGTTTTACAACATACAAGCTAGCAATTTTTTTCTCTTTTGAGATATGCACACTAGCAATTCTTTCTTCCCCTTTATCATTGGCAAAAAGAGGAGAATAACAATATAATAGTGCAATTCATTTCCCTTTACTACAATCTTCAAATCATGACAAGGATAAATAATAAAGATGAAAAATCAAGTCATGAATGTTAAAAAAAATTTTCATTATGAATATTTCATCATTGCATGCATTATTATCATAAGTTGAAGTATTGCATGCATAATACCAAATCATCATATATATTTTCAAAATATAAAATCATCATTTCATGCATAATTCCAAATCATCATTCATAATTACAACAATATTCCAATCATCATGAAAGCTAGCAATAATTTTAGCATGTTTGCTTTTCTTTGCAATGCTTAAGCTAGCAAGTTTTCAAAAAAGAGTGCAAGATAGCATTTTTGCCTCTCGTTGAAGTGTGCAAGCTAGCAATTCCTACATGTTCAAGAAAGCAACTTTTGCTTCTTGTGTTGAATCTCAGATTTTGATGATGAAACCAATTAATAAGTGTTTATTATTTGATCTGCATTTTGAGTGACGCAGGAAGTTTCGATCAAGAAGAGACAATTGAAGCAGGAAGAATCATGTTAGGCCAGAGAAAAATGTCAGAAGATTGGACGTCACACCAAAGGATTGATCGACGTATCGATAGAAGGCTTCGGGCCATGGTTTCGGGCATCGGGCTAAGAAGAGCGGATATTGTGCAAGGATATCGGAGTTATGGAGGTCAATTAGTCGATTGGGCAATAGGCCGTAAGAGAGGACGATGCGCCGAAGAATCAGATGAAGCATCGATGACCTAATGACATGCCGAACAACATGATTCAAAGCTTTATAATAATTGTCTAGATCGAAGTTGGTTTTATGTGTGCAGGATTAACTACGATAGCAAGGCATAAAGCAAAATGAAGTCCCGGAGTCAAGAATGTGATTTTGTTGGGAGTTCAAGAGTTCGTCGGAAGTTCGGACGTTAGTCGAAAAATCTACAGAAATTGACCGAGAAGTTCAGGAGCTTGCTAAAGAAGCTCGTCGGAACTCACTAAGAAGATTGTCATGAAGTCCAGGAGCTTGCTGGGAGTCCGTTGGAATATTGCCGAGAGATCGTCGGAAGTTCACCAGAAGCTTGCCGGAAGAAACCTTGACTTATCGGACTTATTTAGCTTAGTGTATGCCTTTGAATTTGTAGTTAGCACATAATTGGGAATACAATTGGTCCAACCAAATTAGGGGCTAGTTGGGCCTAATGAAAGGCCCAAACAGTGACCCAAGAGGTGGCACCGTCGTGGCACAGTCTAAGAGACTATGTTTGGGATTGTGTCAGGCGGTGGTACCGCCCAAACACAGTCTCTAAGAGGTTGTCAGGTAGTGGTACCGCTAGTCTTGGTGGTGGTACTACCCAGCATAGGGTGTCAGGCAGTGGTACTGCCAAACTGGGCGATGGTACCACCCAGTGCAGTGTTAGTGTCAGATTGACACTAGCGGTGGTAATGCCCAACATAGGTGGTGGTACCGCCCATACCTAAGAAACCCGGGATAAGATATTTTTAGGCTATGTTTGAATCAACTTGAGGCCTATAAATACCCCTCTCATCCTTGGTTAATAAACATAAGTATTGAGAGTGAAAAGGAAAGAAAATGCTGCTGCAATCTTATGTGAACTCCTCTCCTTCTTCTAAGTGTTAGAATAGTTTGAGAGAGGAGTAAGTGGAGGTGTAAGGGTTATCTCCTAAACCCGGTAAAAGGAGAAAGAGTTGTAAAAGGTGATTCATTTTTGTCTTTTGAAGGAAGACCGATAGTGGATACCAGTGGCCTCGACGAAAGAGGAATCGGTGGAGTGGATGTAGGTCACGACGACCGAACCACTATAAAATTGGCGTGTTCTTCTCTGGTTTGCATTTCAATTTTTGAGCAATTTACTTTACTGCAAACTACTTTACTTGCTTGCTGCCTTCAATATATTTACGAACACACTTTCAAGTTAAGCATTTCGGAATCAGCTTTAATCGAACAAAAGAGATTTTCGAACCGACGTGATTTTACCGCTGTACTAATTCACCCCCCCTCTTAGTGCCGACTCACTCCTAAAAGTTAGTATCAGAGCCTCATTATTTCTCATTTGGTTTAACACCTAAGAGAAATGGCTCTTTTTGGCTTTCAAGAGGGACTTTCTCTCATTCGTTCTCCCATGTTCAATGGGACGGACTACACATATTGAAAAACTCGAATAAGAGTTTTCTTGCTTTCCTTGGATTTAAATTTATAGAATATTGTTAAAAACAGTTTTCGAAGGTCTTCTCTTCCAATGAACCATTGGAATGATTTGGAGAAGAAGACTTTTTCTCTAAATGCAAAGGCTATGAATGCCCTATTTTGTGCCTTAGATAAAACTGAGTTTAATCAGGTTTCTATTTGTGAAATGGCTTTCGATATATGGCACATTCTTGAAACCACACATGAAGGTACTAGTAGAGTAAAAGTTTCGAAGATTAACTTTTTGATGCATGATTTTTAATTGTTTCATATGAAACCAAGCAAAACCATTGTAGACATGTACACCAATTTTACGGATGTCGTCAATGGTTTAAAAGTACTTGGTAAAAGTTTTTCGAATTATGAACTTGTAAACAAAATTTTACGTTCTCTTTATAAGAGTTGGGATCCGAAAGTAACCGCAATACAAGAGGCAAAGGATCTTAATAATTTTTCACTTGAAGAACTTTTTTGTTCATTGATGACATATGAAATGGCGCACAATACACAAAATGAACATGAGAACAACCTTCCAAAGAATAGGAAGGATTTTGGACTTAGAACAATTGAAGACCACTCGAGCATAAGCTCAAGTGATGGTGTACTTGAACTCCTCACTATAAAATTTAAAAAGTTCATGAAATAAAAATTAAAGAACAAATAGAACGCAACAACTTGCTATGAATGCAAGAAGGGGGAAGCACTTTGGGATGAATCAAGCCCCTCCGAAGTTGATGAGAAAATCAACAAAGGCGAGGTGGCAAACTATGCCTTAATGACTCTCGACAATAAGGTAAACAACTCAAACAAAACTCCTTTAATTTATTTCAAAATTACATGATGCTTTTCATAAGTTATTTTTAATTTAGTTTAGAAAATTTATTTTTCTTGAAAATTGCATATTTACTAATGTAATGAAAATACAAAAAATTGGAATCATGCTTATCCTTATAGTAGTTTTTAAAAATGATCATGAAAATTACATGCTTTATGATAAATGAATAAAATGTTAAATATAAATCTAATGCTTGTACACCTAACAAGATTAATCCTATGTATGTCTTTAAGAAGCAATAATGTGTATCATGTTGATTTCCATATTGTTTCTCAATTTTGATTGAAGATGCTCTATGATTAATGAAATCATGTTTGATTTAAAGTAATGATTTGATATCATACTTAATGAATTTATATTTCAAAATTATGCATGACGATTCTTGAAACTTATGGCTTATCAGTTTTTACCGTAATGAAAGTGGCTTTTTCGGTTTTTTTTTAAAAAAGGGATGCATGTTTTGATTTGGCATAAATGACAAAGGCATGCTTATATGGAATAATGTAAGTATCATGCTTGATGATTTTATATTTAAATTATCCATGATGATTTGAAGTAATGATGATTTTTGATGATTTCTATGATGAGATTTGCTCTTTCGATTTTAAACTATGATGTATGGTTTTCATACAAAAAACTTGAGCATACTTATATGAAATCAAACACTTCAAATGAAACACATAAAAAAAGGGAATACATTTTCCATCTTTATTGATTTTTTGATAAAAGATTAATGAATCCATGTATATTATGCTTTTGTGAATCTCTTGAAAATAATTTTGATTTAACGATTTGAATTTGAATGAGCTTTATCTTGATTTTTCAAGATTTATAACTTAAAATTTTTCAATGAATCAAGATCTTGTTTTTTTGAACTCCCATGTTTCTTTTTGTTATTTACTAAAAGGGAGATTTGTCAAGATAAATCATGTCATTTAGTATTCATGACTTAATCCTTCATGATCTTTGAAATTTTATCTTTTATGATATAATTTTTATGTATAATTTCTTGATATTTACAAATTAAGATTTATTATGAATCAAGATTTTTCATTAATCGTTCTCCTACGATTCTACTTGGTATTTTCTTAAGAGGAGATTTTCTAAATGAATCATGATTGTTTACAATGATAAAAGGGGGAGAAGTTATGATCATACATAGTAGGATGTAATTTGACAAATTGATACCATCATGATGTGAAATTTTTATGAATTAGAATGATGCATGCAATACTTATGCTTTTTATTATGATGATGTATGTGATGTATTGCATATGATGTGAATCATGATTAAAATTGCTTTGATTTGAATTCAAGGTTTATCTCAATTATGGCATTTTGAAATAAGAATGATTACTTATCTTTGTCATGCTTTGAAAAATGTTGTAAATGGAAAAAGAGATACAAAATTGTATTCTTCCCTTCTTTTTGACAATGACAAAGGGGGAGATAGCTAGCTTGCTAGCTAGCTTAGATAAGTCAAGAAGATGCAAAAACTTGCTTGCTTGCTTGCACATCTAAAGAGAAGCAAAAATTGCAAATGTACATATCGCAAAAAGAGGCAAAACTTATTAGTTTGCTCATCTAAAAAGCAAGAAATGCTATCTTGTAATCTCAAGCAAGAAATGCTATCTTGCAATCTCAAGCAAAAGTGCTATCTTGCCTATCTCAAGAAGTAAAACTTGCAACTTGCACATTACAAAAGGAAGCAAAAATCGCTAGCTTACACACTTCAACAAGAAAGCTATCATGCATTTGCTTTCAAAATTTTTGCTAGCTTGTATGTTGTAAACTTGCTATCTTACTGCCTTGCATATCTAAAACTTAATAGCTTGCATATTCTAATATGATGTGGCACTTGCTAAATTTGCTAGCTTGCATAATGATAAAACTTGAGATTATATTTATAATGCAATGATTATATTTGATAGTTGGACTTCTCCTTTTTGTTAATGACAAAGGGGGAGAAGTATGACGATGTTATGCACAAGTTTATGATAACATGTTGCTTGGATTTTTGAATCCAAGAGTTCTATCAAAATGGCACATTGATAGGGGGAGTTCAGGTTAACTCCGTCATCAATTGGTTATCATCATCAAAAAGGGGGAGATCGTTAAATCTCAGATTTTGATGCTAAAACCAATTAATAAGTATTTATTATTTGATCTACGTTTTGAGTGACGCAAAAAGCTTTGATCAAGAAGAGACAATTCAAGCAAGAAGAATCATGTTGGGCTGGAGAAAAATGTCAAAAGATTGGATGTCACACCGAAGGATCAATCGACGTATTGACAGAAGGCTTCGGGCCATGGTTTCGGGCATCGGGCCAAAAAGAGCGGATATTGCACCAAGGATATCGGAGTTGCAAAGGTCAACTGGCCGATTAGGCAATAGGATGCAAGAGAGGATGATGCGCCGAAGAATCGGACGAAATGTCGATGACCCAACGACATGCCGGACAACATGATTCAAAGCTTTGTTATAATTGTCTAGATTGAAGTTAGTTTTATGTGTACAGGATTAATTACGATAGTAAGGCATAAAGTAAAATGAAGTTCCGGAGTCAAGAACGCGATTTCGTTGGGAGTATGAGAGTTCATCGGAAGTTCGGACGTTCATCGGAAGTTCTACTGGAATTGACCGAGAAGTCTACTTGCCAAAGAAGCTTGTCAAAACTCGCCAAGAAGATCGTCGTAAAGTCCAGGAGCTTGCTGGGAGTCTGCTGGAACATTGCCGAGAGATCGTCGGAAGTTCGTCGGAAGCTTGCCGAAAGAAACCTTAACTTATCGGACTTATTTAGCTTAGTGTATGCCTTAGAATTCGTAGTTAGCACATAATTGGGATTGAAATTCGGCCAACCTAATTAGGGGCCAGTTGGGCCTATGTATGGATTATGTTGGGCCCAATGAACGGCCCAAACAGTGACCCAAGAGGTGGCATCATCATGGCACAGTCTCCGAGAGGCTGTTAGGCGATGGTACCGTCGGTCTGAGCGGTGGTACCGCCCTGCAAAGGGTGTCAGGCGGTGGTACCGCTCAATGCAGTGTCAGTGTCAGACTAACACTGGCGGCGGTACGCCCAACACAGGCGGTGGTACCGCTTGTACCTAGGAAACCCGAGATGAGATGTTTTGGGGCTCCAAGTTTGAATCAACTTGAGGCCTATAAATACCCCTTTCATCCCTGATTAACAAACATAAGTATTGAGAGTGAAAAAGAAAGAAAACGCTGTTGCAATCTTGTGTGAACTCCTCTTCTTCTTCTAAGTGTTGAATAGTTTGAGAGAGGAGTAAGTGGGGGTGTAAGGGTTATCTCCTAAACCAGGTAAACGGAGAAAGAGTTGTGAAAGGTGGTTGGTCTTTGTCTATTGAAGGAAGACCAATAGTGGATGCCGGTGGCCTCGACGGAAGAGGAATCGGTGGAGTGGATGTAGGTCACGACGACCGAACCACTATAAAATTGGTGTGTTCTTCTCTAGTTTGCATTTCTATTTTTGAGTAATTTACTTCACTGCAAACTACTTTACTTGCTTACTGCCTTCAATACATTTATGAACACACTTTCAAGTTAAGCATTTCTGAATCGGCTTTAATCGAACGAAAGAGATTTTCTAACAGACGTGATTTTACCGCTACACTAATTCAACCCCCTCTTTTAGTGCCGACTAGTTCCTAACATCTTGAAATATGCAAGTTAGCAATCTTTGCTTCTCTTTTGAGATAAGCAAGCTAGCAAGTTTTGCTCCTCCTTTGTCATTGTAAAAAAGAAGGGATGGTTATAATAGTAAAAAACTTTTCCCATTATATCAATTTTCAAATCATCACATAAAGGATAACAAGAAAAGTTTAGTGATGAGATATACTTCATGAATACAAGGAATTATACAAAGAAAAATCATATCATGAAAGATGTGATCATATGAATACCAAAATATATGATTCATTTTGGTAAATAATTTCTTTAATAAAATACAAGAAGTCATGGTGAACGATCTTGATTTACATAAAGTTTCAAAACATAATTATCAAGATCATGGTTAGTTTTGTAGATCTCCTCTTTAGTAAATGGTAAAAAGAAACATTGGAGATATAAGATTTTGATTCATAAATCTCAAGAATATGTGGAAGAATTGGATAAAAGTCATTCAAATTTAAATTATTCAAATGAAAATCATTTTCAAGAGATTCAAAATGACATAAATAGATTTATCATAAAATTCATCAAGATCAATAAATCACAAAAATCATCATGTATAACTTTAAAATCTAATAAAATCATCAAGCATGGTACCCAAACTTTTAATGTTTTCATCATTATGCATCATTAAATCATCAAGCATGATTTCATTAAACATGAAGCATTTTTAATCAAAATTATCTTGTTTGTTATAGTAATGCATTTTTCTTTTTATTTATTTCATTTTATGTGATTGATTTCATATAAATATTGTCAACTTTTTTCATCTGAAAATCATCTATCATGTTTAAAACCGAAAAGCAACTTTCATTACGGTAAAAACCGATAAGCCATAAATTTCAAGAATCATCATGCATAATTTTAAAATATAAACTCATTAAGCATGATATCAAATCATTACTTCAAATCAATCATGATTTCATTAATCAGAGAGCATCTTCAATCAAAATCGAGAAACAATATGAAAATCAACATGATACACATTATTGCTTCTTAAACACATACATAAGATTAATTTTATTAGGTGTACACGTATTATATTTAAATTTAATATTTTATTCCAATATCATAAAGCATGCAATTTTCATGATCAATAATTTTTTAAAATAAAAAGAAGCATGATATATTTTTTTATAATTTTTATTTATTTATTTATTTTAACTAATTTAAAAACAACCCATGAAAAAGCATCATGTAATTTCAAAATAAAGTAAAGAGATTTTGGTTAGCTTATCGTTGAAAATTGTTAAGGTGTAATTTGCCACTTCACCTTTGTTGGTTTGTTCTTCGTCTTCGGATGAGCTTGATTTGTCCAAGATTGCTTCCTTCTTCTTGTGTTCATAGCAAGTGGTTGCATTCCTTTTAAGTTTATTTTTGTTCTTTAATCCTTGTTTTAAGAATTTTTTAAGCTTTATAGTCAAGAGTTCAAAGTCATCATCACTTGAGCTTTCACTCGAGTGATCTTCATTTATTCTAAGTGTCAAACCCTTCCTGTTATTTGGAAGGTTGTTCTCAAGTTCATCGTATTCAACATGTGTCATAAAACTCATTTCATAGATCATTAAAGACCCAAATATGTTCTTCGAGTGAAAAATAGTTCAAATCCTTAGCCTCTTGAATGATCGTTACTTTAGGATTCTAAGTTTTAGAAAGAGAACGTAAAACTTTATTAACAAGTTCAAGATTCAAAATACTTTTACTAAGTCCTTTTAGACTATTGATAACAATCGTAAAATGGGTGTATATGTCTCCAATAGTCTCTCTTGGTTCCATACGAAACAACTCAAAATCATGTATCAAAATATTAACTTTAGAATCTTTTACTCTACTCGTGCCTTCATGAGTTACTTCTAGTGTGTGCCAAATCTCATGTGCAGTTTCGCATAAAGAAATACGATTAAACTCATTTTTGCTCAAAGCACAAAATAGAGTGTTCATAGCTCTAGCATTTAAAGAAATCCATTTTCATTACATTCGTTCATTGGAGTAGAAGACTTTTAAAATCTATTTTCAATGATATTCCATAAGTTTAAATCCATAGAAAATAAGAAAACTCTCATTCGAGTTTTCCAATAAGTGTAGTCCATCCCAATGAACAAACGAGGACGAACGATATAAAAACCCTCTTGAAATCCGAAAAGAGCCATTTCTCTTGAGTGTTAAACTAAATGAGAAATAACGTAGCTCTGATACTAACTATTAGGAATGAGTTGACACTAAGAGGGGGGGGGGGTGAATTAGTATAGCAGATAAAAACTACGTCGTTTGAAAATCTCATTGCGATTTAATCCATTTCGGAAGATGTTAACTTGAAAGCATACATAAGAGTGTAGTGGATGTAAAGCAAGTAAGGCAGTTTGCAATTAAAGTAAATAGCAAAATAGAAATGCAAACTGAATTATAGTGGTTCGGTTGTCATGACCTACATCCACTCCATCGATTCCCCTTCCGTCGAGGCCACCGGCATCCACTAATGATCTTCCTTCAATGGGTGAAGATCAACTACTCTTACAACTTGATTCTCCTTTTGATAGGTTCAAGAGAGAACCTTTACAACCCCCACAACCTCCTCTCTTAAACTTCACTAACTTTGAGAGGAGTTCACACAAGATAGCAGTAGCATTTTCTTTCTTTTTCACTCTCAATTCGTGTCTGTTAACTAGCGATGAGAGGGGGATTTATAAGCCTCAAGTTGACTCAAACTTGGAGCCTAAAAATATCTCATCCCAAGTCTCCCGGGTACGGGTGGTACTATCGCTTGCAACACTGACATAGGGTGGTACCACCGCCCAGTTTGGTGGTACCATCGCTTGACACCCTACCACTGGGCTGTACCACAGCCCAGTCTGGCGGTACCACTGCTTGACATAGTCTAAAAGACTGTACAATGACGATGCCTCCTATCTGGTCATTGTTTGGGCCTTGCACTTAGCCCAACATAGCCCAAACTTGGGTCACCGAATGGGCCTTTCTCTTGGCCCAAAATAGCCTCATTTCAGGCCTAGTTGGCCCCTAATTGAGTTAGCTTAATTATATTCTAAACCAATTCAATTAGACTCAAAACTGACTCGATCTAAACATAATCGATTACAAGCGAATCTTTGTTGTCAGGCATGAGCTTCGTCCGATCCTTCAGCATATCATCCTCTCCTTCGGTGTATTGCCCAATCGGCATATTGTCTTCTCACAACATCTAATCTTCTTGGCACAATGTCCGATCTTCTTGGCCCTATGCTTGAATTCATGGCCCAAAGCCTTCTACCGATACGTCGACCGATCCTTTGGCCCGATGTCTAATCTTCTAACATGTTTGCTCCGGCCTAATATCCGATTCCTCCTGCTTTAATCAATTCAGCTTTTCTGGTCAAAGTTAGCCTTGTGTTACTCAAAACGCTCATTAGATCACAAATACTCTTAATTGGTTTCATCATTAAAATTCGAGATTCAACATCATCAATGCATCCTAGGCTCAATTTAAGAAAGAAATGCGACATTTGCACAAAAATTCTTTAGAGAAGAACGAGTTTGAATCCCTTTTGATGTGTCTCCTAATATTAGCTCCTTAGGATGAGCATCTACATACTTTCATTCCTTGGGTAAGGATTGTTCGGAAGAAGATGCATCCAAGTTGCCAGATAGAGAAAGGGTTTCATTTAAATTCAAAGCATCAAAATTAAGATCATCATCAAAATTATTTTTCTTAACTCTGAAAATTTCATTAAAAATAACATGAATAGACTCTTCTATAATCAAAATTCTTTTGTTAAAGATACGAAAGGCCTTAGAAATAGAAGAATAGCTAAGAAAAATTCCTTCATCGGATTTTACATCAAACTTTCCTAAAGCATCTTTTTCATTTAAGATAAAACATTTACACCCAAAAACTTTAAAATATGAAACTTTGGGTTTTTTATTGTTCCACAACTCATAAGGAATTTTGGAAAGTAATGGTCTTACTAGAACCCTATTCATGACATAGCATGCCATATTTATGGCTTCGACCCAAAAATATTTGGGTAGGCTATGCTCATTTAACATGGTTCTTGCTATTTCTTGTAAGTTTCTATTTTTTCTTTCTACTACTCTATTTTGTTAAGGATTTCTCGGAGTAGAGAAATTATGGTTGTATCCATTTGATTCACAAAAATATTAGAAATTAAGGTTTTGAAATTCACTACCGTAATCATTTCGAATTGATGAAATCATAAAACCCTTTTCATTTTGAACAAGTTTACAAAACTTAGAAAAATACCTAAAGTAATCACTTTTGCGTGCCAAAAAGTAAGTCCAAGTGTATCTACTATAATCATCCACGATGACAAAGGCGTATTTGCTACCTCCTATGCTTGATGTAGTAATTGGTCCGAACAAGTCCATATGGATCAATTGCAATGGTCTAAATATGCTTATTTGGTTCTTTGGTTTGAAACTACCTTTTATTTGTTTTCTTAGTTGACATGCATCACACACATTGTCTTTAACAAACTTAATGTGAGGAATTCCTCTTACAAGTTCGTTAGATAAGATTTGAGAGATTAGTTTCATACTAGCATGACCTAATCTTCTATATCAAAGCCAAGCATCGTCATTCAAAACCAAAAAATACATTTCATTACAAAGATCATCAATGTCGATAGTGTATACATTATTTTATTTTAGGGCAATCATAGATGTATTTTTTAATAATTTTCAATAATGCAAGCATTGGATTCAAATCTAATGATGTATCCTTTATCACACAATTGACTAATGCTTAAAAGGTTATGCTTTAAGCCATCAACCAACAACACATCTTCAATAAAGAAGTTGGATTTGTTACCTATGGTTCCTTTGCCAATGATTTTACCCTTGTTATTGTCTCTGAAGGTGGCATATCCTTCGTCTAAGCTAGTGAGCTTAGAGAATTGAGATAGATCTCCGGTCATATGCCTTGAGCATCCACTATCAAGGTACCATCTCTTGCTCCAGCTTGTGACGATAAATATTTCTACAAAAAAGGATGATTTTTAGGTACCCATTTGACCTTGGGTGCCTTAAAAATCAATCTACACAACTTATCATGTTGCATTGAGTCATTTGAGGTTCCTTTAAGAATCCAAGCTAATTTATGTGGACTATATCTCTTAAATGGACATTTGTATGCAACATGTCCAAATTTACAATAAAAGTTACATTTATTTCAAGGTGAAACATGTAAGGTAGGGCCTTTAATAAAGGTGGTTGGATTTTGGTGAGAGCTAACTCACAAATCCAATTCCGCCTTTTCTATGAACGTGACCCTTATTGGCAAGGATAATGTTCAAGGACTTGCTACCAACCTCAAACTTTTCTAAGGTTTCTTTGAGTAGCAAGTTTTCCTTTCTAAGCATTTCTAATTGATCGTATTTTGTACAAGGAGCTAAATTATCATCATGCTCAATTTTTAGTTTATCAAAATCGCTAATAAGAGAAGCATGCTCCTTTTTTAACAATTTATATTTTTTACTAACTAATTTACATTCATCGAATAAATCATGAAAAGCACTTAGTAATTTATCAAAAGATAATTTTGCATCTAATGAATTGCATACCTCCTCTCCAATAGCCATTAGCGCATAGTGAGCAACTTGCTCGGTGTTGGTTTGCTCCTCTTCTTCGGATACACTTGAGTTGTCCCACGTTGCTTTAAGAGCCTTCTTCTTCTTTGGTTATTTCTTCTTCGCTTAAGGACATTCACTTTTGAAATGTCCTAACTTCTTGCATTCGTAGCATATGACTTGTTCTTTCTTGGGTTCAAATTTATTTTTAGTATCATTTCTAAATTTATTCCTTTTTATGAATTTTTTGAACTTTCTTGTCAAGAGTGCCAAGTCATCATAACAGTCCTCATCACTTGAATTTTCTTTCAAGTGGTCTTCTTGAGTTCTCAGTGCCATATCCTTCCTATTCTTTGGAAGGTTGTTCTCAAGCTCTTTATGAGCATTACAAGTCATCTCATAGGTCATTAGTGACCCGATTAGTTCTTCGAGAGGAAAGTTATTTAAATCCTTAGCCTCTTGAATGACCGTTACTTTAGGGTCCCAACTCTTTGGAAGGGATCTTAAGATTTTATTAACAAGTTCAAAATCCAAGAAACTTTTACCAAGTCTTTTTAGACCATTATGACATCCGTAAATCGGGTATACATGTCTCCAATGGTTTCACTCGGTTTCATCCGAAACAACTCATCAGTATGGACTAAAAGATTAATTTTTGACTCCTTTACACTACTGGTGCCTTCGTGAGTAACTTTGAGTGTGTGTCAAATATCAAAAGTCATTTCACAAATAGACACTTGATTGAACTCATTTTTATCTAAAGCACAAAACAAGGCATTCATAGCCTTGGCGTTTAAAGTGAAAGTCTTCTTCTCTAACTCATTCCAATCGTTCATTGGAAGAGAAGACTTTTGAAAACCATTTTCTACAAGATTTCATAACTCAAAATCCATTGAAATTAGAAAGATCCTTATTCTAGTCTTCTAATTTGTGTAATCCGTCCCATTGAACATAGGCGGACGTGTGATTGAATAACCCTCTTAGCTGCCGACAAATGTCATCTCTCTTGGGTTTCAAACCAAATGAGAGTGACCTTGCTCTGATACCAATTGTTAGGATCAAGAGCGACACCAATAGGGGGGGTGAATTAGTATAGTGGAAAAAATATCGGTTTCAAAAGTCTTCGTTTCGATTAAACCCGATTCTAATGAAAATCATTTTGTAAAGATTTTAATTTAAAAGCATATGGGAGCGTAAAGAAAGCAGTAAGAAGGTAAAGCAGCTTGTAATAAAGGTAAATTGCTCAAGATGAAATGCAAACCAGGATTTAGAGTGGTTCAGTCGTTATGACCTACATTCATTTTCGGATTCCTCCTCCGTCGAGGTCACCGGTGTCCACTAATGGCCTTACTTCAATAGGCAAAGACCAACCACCTTTTACAGTGCTTTCTCCTTTTCATGGGTTTAGGAGATAACCCTTACAAGTCTCACACCTTTCTTGAATGATCTCAACACTTAGAAAGGGAGGAGGACTCTAGCACTTTTACAACACTTTAACACTCCAAAAATTCAAGATTATGCCAATATTTCGTACCCTTCATGTAGAAAAGGTGGGGTATTTATAGGCCCCTAATGGCTTTAAAATTAGAGCCAAAAAATATACTATCCCCGGATTTCAGGGTATTGGCGGTACCACCGCCATTACTGGGTGGTACCACCGCCTAACACCTAACATTGGGCATTACCATCACCTAGTCTGAGTGGTACCACTGCCTGACAGGGCAGTACCATCGTTGGCAGCATTAACTGCTGGCGGTACCATTGCCTAGACCACTTGGGAGACTAGGTCACTAGGCAGTGCCATCGCTAACCCTGGTTTCAGGTGCTGAATGGGTTGTTCAGTCCGACCCAATTCAGCCCTATTAAGAGCCCAATTGGCCCCTAACGAAGTTAGTAGGATTACCTCCCAATCCTAACTTAATTTACGGTCTAACTACAATAATTAAGATATTTTACAAAGTATTCTTGTTCTGGTATGTCAATTGTTCTTCCGGTGTGCTTCCGTCGATCTTTCGGCAAACTTTCGACGATCTCTTAGCAATGTTTCGGTGGACTCCTAGTAAGCTCTTGGACTTTATGATGATCTTCTTGGTGAGTTCCGATGAGCTTCCTTGGCAAGTTCCTAGACTTCTCGGTCAGTTCCAATAGAGCTACCGACGAATGTTCGAACTTCCGTTGAACTCTCAAACTTCCAATGAAATGTCGATCTTGACTCCGACTTAACACCTGCTTTATATCTTACTGCTATCGTAGTTAATCCTACACACTTTTCTCAACATATAGATTAGATCAAACAATTTAACAATTGATTTCATCATCAAAATCCGAGATTCAACACATCACAGATCTAGGAGTCGTGCTGGTTAGCGAGCTGATTTTCTTATATTACGATAACTACGGGGCGATTGCTCAAATAAAGGAACCTCGGTCTCATTAGAAGTGTTCTGAGGAGGTTCCACCTTATTAAAGAGATTGTGGCCCGAGGAGATGTACTAGTGGAAAGAGTTTCATCCGAAGATAACATCATAGATCCACTAACAAAGTCATTGTCTTAGATTATCTTTGAGTGTCATAGGGGTCTGATAGGGATTAGATACAAAGGTGATTAGCTTTAAGTCAAGTGGGAGATTGCTAGTCATAGGTGCCATATAAGCCAATCACGTGAGTGATGACACGTGTGACTTGACATGCAATCTTTTTGCTTATTATTATTTATCATTTTATCACTTTATATTGATTGTTACATATATGCATATATATTATGATGTTCTTGGATCTGTGTAATGGGAATCTGATCGTGATGAGATCATGATAATAAGACATATTTGCCATTAAACACATCCTAAATAATCCTGGTCATAGGTTACTTGAGAGGGACATCGAGATAACTAGACATACTAGTGTGCTGTATACCCATCCATATGATGGAGGCAACTGGTCTCATACCTGCTCGTGTGGGGACACTAAGGATATAGTGCAGGTGCTCATTGGAGAATGAGTTCACTGATTGATCTACTTACTAATAAAACGAAGAGTAAAATGGTAGAAACAAGGAAAGCACATCTCAATTAGTATTATATGGTGCAATTCTCTCTATTATCACTTACGGAATATTGGATGGTTGATGATGCCTTATTATCAGATAGCGATTCTGTAGTCCTAGTAGTGTATCTGGTCCTTATACTTGAGACACCAAGGATGTCCTATATGAGTACTCTACTCTTTGATATTGGACTTATAGGTTTGAAAGTTCCAAATCTAGTACAACCAGTTATTGGGAGTGACATCCAACTGTACGAGAGCTATTGAGTGTCGATAGAGGATCATCCGCTCTCGGTATTATGAAAGGAATATCCTGTGTATTCTTGCTTAAACAAATCCTTAGCTATGGTCATTCGGATTGAGAGAGAAAGAGTGCACCAGGAGAATCCGATTAGAGCGAGACTCGAGGAGAAACCGTATAGGCCTAACAGCACCATGCTTGGTATATGGTCTTTGGGATATTAGATGAATGAGGGACTATAGGTACATGGTAATTGAAGATAGATAGGTTTAAAGGATTGGATTTCCTTGTATCATCTGGGGACTACAGTGTAGTGGCCTAGTACGTCCGTAGTCGATGATTCGAGTGAATTATTATGGAGATAATAATTCACTAAGCCAGAAGGAGTTCTGATAGGTATAACTCATGGCCAGCTTGATATTAGGCCTAGAGGGTCACACACATATGGTAGGTGTTGCGATGAGTAGAGGTTATGATATGAGATATCCAGTGGAGTCCCTATCTTTTTGGATATCCAATATTCCCCTAAATTATTGGATCCCATGGATGAGATCCAATAAGAGCTAATAAGATATTATTGGGTAAAGACCCACTAATCTAAGAGGCTTGGGTAATTGGATGGAGATTCAATACCTAATAGGGCAGGATCCATTAGGGTCAACTAGGGGCTTCTATAAATAGGAGGTAACTAAAGGCCCATAGGCTGGGACTTCTTGGTAGCCACCTATTCTCCTCTCCCCTTCTCCTTCTCAAATAGTAGGTGTGGAGATTTGAGGAGCATCGTTGTAGCCCTGTTGTATGGATCACCACTAGAAAGGATGACGCTTGACCTCCTTCATCCACTCCTATAGATCTGTAAGGATTCTAGGATGTACGACCTCCCTAGGTAACACAACTGTCTCACACGTGGTTTTCTGTATCGTGGGTTTTTGTGCACCAATCTATAAAAGACAATGAACACGAATTGGAAAATTGGGGATTTTATTTTTATGGTCTTCCGCTACGCATGTTATGTCGCCCCTAGATTTCCCAACAACCAATTATCAGGAGTGACAGCCAACCTTACGAGACTTATTGAGTGTCGATAAAGGATCATCCGCTCTCAGTATCATGAGAGAAATATCCTATGTGTTCTTGCTTAGATAATTCTTTAACCAAGGTTATTCTGATTTAGAGAAAAAGAGTTCTCCGAAAGAATCCGATTAGAGAGAGACTCGAGGAGAAATCGTATGGGCCTGATAGCACCAAACCCGGTATGCAGTCTTTGGGATATTAGTATTAGGATCAAGAGCAGCACTAAGAGGGGAGGGGTGAATTAGTGCAGCGAAAAACTTTCACGATTTCAAAAGTCTTTATTTCGATCAAAACCGATTCCGACGAAAATGGTTTCGATTCAATCCATTTCGAAGAGAAATTGAACTTAAGAGCTTTCGTAAAAGTGCAAGAGAAGATTAAGGAGATTTACAGTAATGTAAATTACACAAATGAAAAGCAAACCATAATTTAGAGTGGTTCGGTCAACGTGACCTACATCCACTTTCGGATTCCTCCTCCGATGAGGTCACTAGCGTCCACTAAAGGCCTTCTTTCAATAGGTGAAGACCAACCACCTCTTTATAGTGCTTTCTCCTTTTCATAGGTTTAGGAGAGAACCCTTACAAGTCTCACACCTCTCTTGAATGATCTCAAAACTTAGTATGGGAGGAGGAGGACTCTAGCACTTGTTTACAACACTTTTACACCTTAATAACTCAAGATTATCTCAATACTTTTGTGTCCTTTCATGTAGAAAAGGGTGGGGTTTTTATAGGCCCCAAAGGCTTCAAAATTGGACTCAAAAAGTGTCTAATCCTGGGTTTCCGGGGTTCTGGCAGTACCACCGCCATTACTGGGAGATACCACCGTCTGACATTGGGCGGTACCACTGCTCAGTCTGGGCGGTACCACCAATGGCATCATTAACTGCCAGCGGTACCACCGCCCAATCTAGGCGGTACCACCGCCCAGACCACCTAGGAGACTAAGTCTCCAAGGCAGTGCCACCTCCAGCCCTGGCGGCGCCACCGTTGGCTAGGCTTTTAGGTATTGAATGGGCTTATCAATCTAGCCCAATTCAGCCCTACTAAGGGCCTAGTTGGCCCCTAATTACATTAGTGCGATTACCTCCCAATTCTAACTTAATCTACTATCTAACTACAATTACTAAGACAAAATCTAAGGCACTCTTGTTCCAATACATCAATTGTTCTTCCGGTGAGCTTCCAGCGATCTTTCGACGATCATCCGACGAACTCTCGGCAATGTTCCAGCAGACTCCCGGTAAGCTCCCAGACTTTACGACGATCTTCTTAGCAAGTGCTAGTCATAGGTGCTCAGCAAGCCAATCATGTGAGTGATGGCACGTGTGACTTGATACGGAATCTTTTTGCTTATTATATTTTGGCATATATCACTTTATATTAACTATTGCATATATGCATATATATATTGTGAGGTCCTTGGATTTATGCAATGGGAATCGGATCGTGATGAGATCACGATAATAAGATCGATTCACCTTTAAACACAGATCATAAATAATCTCG